>BOPP01000292.1:405639-443007 GCA_017312745.1 Gryllus bimaculatus | reverse complement strand
ATTCCAGTTGTCGTAAATTGACCATTATTAGACAGAAACAGAGTAATTCTGACAATTTTTGCCTTAAATTTTCGAGCCGAATGTTTTGAAGAAAACCCCATTAATTAGCATGGTGCTTTTCTGATGGATTTAAAGTCGTTATTTGCAACACATGCCTCTGTAAAACGTGCGTGTTCATCCCCCACTTAAGGTACCTTCCCTGTCTACTTATATCGAGGAGCTGCTCTCTGTTCCTTTCAGACACAATCTTCGGGCGTCAGTAGCCACGTGTGCCGGAGTTTATTGGCGGAGACGTCCAGGTCGCCTCATTGTAGTAGGTTTGTGAAACAGATGTTTGAAAGGCTTAACAGCCACTGCTCGTGAACACATCTAAAGGTGGGTCCAGACATATAACAAGGTTTCGTAACGCAACGCCGACGCGCGTCATATTTAGAAGGGTCGCCGTAACCGCAGCATAACGCCAGGCCGCGACATTGGGGCATTCCGTTCGTTGTCGGTTTTCCAAGCTCGTATCAAAGGAACGTAACGTGTTGGCGTTGCGCTTCCTCTCGGCAAGGCTGGATGCAACGTCCGTGGCCAGTGCTTTCCCAGCAGCAATTTATGTACAGATGAACATTGTGTAGTAATGTGAACATCTGTTGCGCGTCCGTGGCCTGTTGCACATACAATGTACGTGCGTCAATGTATGAAATTACAATCAGATGGCTTGTACTAATATTATCACAAACCCTCGCGAATTTAAAAGCAACTTATTTCTTTATTATTAAAACATTTATCGTATGATTTTATAAGTATAGTACATCACTCCCATATTCGTCATGTTTCATTTCGGGTAATTATATTGATGACACTAGTGATACTAAAGATCTGATGCGATTTTCTTGATTTTTTTCTTGTATCTCTGATGAGAAATCTTTTCTTGTAGGTGTTTATGTAGAAATATCTTTAATACCTATAATATTTGTAATCCAAGATCATTGGCCTTAAAACCCTTTTTTGTCGTATGGGCCTAAGTTGTACGACCTATTTATTGTCAATTTATCTTCTATTCAATTACTATGTCTAAATGTTTTTGATAGAATGGAAGAGGATTTCTTTTAATGACGTATCGCCAAGAATCACTAATTTTCAGGAAAAGAATGCATGCAAATGCAGCCTTCTAGTTCAAGATAGTTGTCAACGGCTTTCGGATATCGTTTAACATAGGATAAATTACATTTCCAAACGTAACATATGGAAGCAAGGTGGAGGAGCGTATGAATATATTGAAACATAAAACTAGAAAGCATACCGAAATGGAGATACGTCACATTCAAAATAAGCTCTTCAATTATTACAATTTCTTGGGTGATTTTGGAGTTTATTAGATACAGGGGAAACTGTCGTACCTAGGGATCCTTTTCATGTTTTAATTTTTTCTCTTTTGTTTTGGATGTGAAATTGATGTTCATATTTCTGGGCGTATTTATGTGCAATAATACTATTTTTTAAGAACATTCTATAAGGATGTACTTATGTACCTGGGGACAATATAGGGGAAGTGAAAGAAAGGAACTACAACTGAATAATGTATTTTATCTATTCTTGGAGAGAATATCACAATAACATTTGTTGAACAAAAAGGACTAACCTAGATTACAATACATAAATATAATGCAAAAGAAAAAATTGATGCTGCTCTTAAGAATAACCTGTCAGATTAGTTCTGGAGCAAATGTTCTGTCCTCTATGTCAACTTCATAGGATATAAAAATAGCATTTATTTAATAGAAAGACTTTCAATGTCCATTATATCTAGTTAAGTAAATATAGAAAACAAATGTTTGCTGCTTTATATAACAACCAAACACAGATGTGTAATGGAGATTAACTTATGTCTTCCATGTCAATTTTATATACTGCAGCACCAATTTTGAAAAAATGAATCATTTTTACATATTACCATCAACTTTACAGATTCGTTCTTTTCTATAACTGAACTATTGCTGAACAACAAAATGGCAATACAATCTTTGATGACATTCAAAACTGCCCTATTAATGGTTTCTACAAGTGGTTGAGGCCTTTTGTTGCTTCCTTTGCTTCGTGTCAGATTACATCTTGAAACCAATATAACTTAATTCAATTTAATACTACATTTATGTACCCAGAGATGTCCCTAGATACATCAACAGCCACTGTCCTTAGGTACGACAATCTGCAATTATGAATGAACATGGCTTTTGTTAATTGTAGGTTACCTGAAGGAAAGTATTATATTCCGTGAATTAACTACATTTTATGGTAGTAAGTATATGTCTAGTTCAATTTTTTAAATTATTATTAGTTATAACAAAATAAACAAAAGAAAAATGCAGACATTTTTACTTTTCACTGGTCAAATCTATTAAACACTCATAAAATCACGGAAAAAGCCCACACTACAAAATCCTTTAGTTGAACAAAAATTGCAATAGCAATGTAGGGAAATAATCCAAAATTTAATTCGCAGACTTCTCGAAAACTTGCTTTGTCCCTAGGTACATTTGTCTCTAGGTAGGACAGTATCCCCTACCTAATAATTAATTGGCGGGAATGAAAATTGCGTATGTTTGTGAAATTAGAATTTTACAACTCGTTTACCGAAGCCCAACGCTTTTTTGGATCCGTACGATGGAGCATTAAAAATTTTTCTGTGCGTTTGTGGCGGAGGTGCACTATAGGTTTAGGGTCTGTTACACTTAACGTTCTATTTTTTTAAAAATGTATGCTAAATTTAAAATTTATTTTTATTTGTTATTTTATAGTTATTTATAAAGTATTAAAGTGATATACTGGATAACTTTCATTACAATATAAAATAAGTTAAAACTATAGTTGTGAATATACTTCTTCGGCTCCCGAAGGAGAGATTTGAAGCGTAATGATCTTTCCCCCCCGCTCCCTTCAGATACTCTCGCAAAGGAGGAGAGGTTTGTTGTCTTGCCCTCTTTCGGTTAAATTTTCCTCTGCGACCTCCATCAAGTACAACAGCCATCCCGCATGCTGGCACGTCTTCATCAACGGCATTTGACGTTCGATGAACGCAGAACATCCTGCGGAGAGCGCCTAGCGTAATCTATTCATTAAAAGGGTCGAGACCTACTTACCAGACACCAAACTGGCGATGATGAGTGGCAAGATCATGAGCTTCAAGAGACGCATCACCAGCTCACCGGGGTACGACACCAGCAGAATTGCGTCTGGTCCGAGGTCTAGCGGGCGAAGCGCAAAGCCTGCAAGGAAAAGAGGTTTGTTCAATTTTATTACCAGAAAGAATTTATAACACATTTATAACACTAAACGATGTCATGACACGAAAATATGAAGTGTGTACAAGAATAAATAGCAAGACCTCAAAATATACTTATGAAATGCGAAAAAGTGAACTATTTAAGCAATAGAGAAAGATATTATCTTCCACAAGGTAGGGAATAATGTATTTTTCAAATCATAAATGGCATGCTTCAGAAATTAATTTCCCTTCTGTATTGGTTTTTATTCAGCTTAAAAATAGTCCGAAATCAATTAACATGTGACAGAATTTACAAGTTACAATGAATAATACTGTATAAAACACAATGCAGTAGAATAAATTATTAGAAATAAAAAAATCAGCAATAATTCTTTTGATGAATCATTATTTGATTGATTCAGTTTAATTGTATTGTAAGCTACAAAGTCTATCACATCACATTTGTTTCTTCAAGCTGTACAAAACACACTAAAGATGGGGAAAATAATCCCTGAAACTGGTCTGAGCAATATTTTAAGAATATATTTCCGTTAATGTGCTACATAGTATAATATCCCACATCATAGAATTGTTGAAGGTTTCCACCAAAGCAGTCGAAATGATAGAATGATTTCTGGAATATGGAATAACCGGAAGCACTAAGTAATAAGCGTATAAAACATTCATTGCCGCATTCTTTTCTTTTCATTTGATCAATTTCATTGTAATTCTAGTATTATGGACTTCATATTCAGCTTAATACATAATTTGTTTAGCAAGGTTTCAGTTTCGTGCTCATATAGATGCAATTTAGTACATTAAATGTATAATTATTGTCAAGTCTGGAATTTTTATTAGCTCATTTAAATTATAAAATATAACTGAATTTCGATGATGATAATAATAATAATAATAATAATAAAAACAATAATAAAAATAATAATAGCAATAATAACATAATCATGTTAAAACTAAGCAACCTTTTTACGAGAAGATCAAAGAGTATTCGTTTTTACGGATTTAATTTCAGTCTGCACTTCTCACTCAGAACAGTTAAATGTTTCATTGTTTCTTTTTGCCTCCAGAACTATGAAAATAATGGCAATATCTACTCATTGTTTCAGTTTCTTAACAAGTTTCCTAGTGAGTCAGAAAATTTGCTAACGCTTTCGTTTTGATTCTAAATTAGTTAAAAACCCGTTGATGTGTTGTAGTGAAAGATTTACTGCATCAACAAAATGGATGGTAGTGGTAAAAAGATATAATTGAGCTACAATATCCTCAGCCCACTACATATTTCCTTTACTGAGACCTTGACCGCTAGCCATTTGAGCTGCGTCTGCCATGTTACGAGGCCAGTGGATCATTTATTGCTTCCCAATCAGCTGTCAGCTGTCACGTAAGTCCGTAGTAGCTTCTGAATAAAAACTTAGTTACGAGTATATGTTGGGTAACACTGAATCAAGACTATTTCTAAAGAAGTGCATCGCCGATCGTTCTTTCCAATTGAATTATTTTGTCTCCGGTCGCGTCCACTGTTGTGGACATTAGTCACGTGCATGTTGTACCACTGGATGTGGCTGAGTCCTTCCCCGCTAGTACGAGGGGACAGCGTCGACCTGCATGTGGGCTAGCCGGGGTTTTCCTTTCGTCAGGTATCTCCGTCAGCGGGCTCTGCCCCAGCTGAGACAAGCTGCAAGCCTTTGTATTGGGATACCCTCCATTGGGACACAAGCTTTTCTCCCAATATGTGTGGTAGTGTAGTGCATGTCAGTGTGTGTGGGCAGAGAGGGGAGGAAACAAGAATAAGAACGGAAAGATCATGTGCACGGTCCATCGCCCTTTCATCGGAGAATTGCTCCACCATTCGCCTAGTGTAAATCACAGAAGCCGCTTGAATAATTACTTAGACAGCGACGAATTCGACCTGGCTCTCTAGAGTCGAAAATTCACGAGTCAGAACTAACACTAGGACCTCCCAGACACAGCCGTCGTAATGGCAGTAGATGTTACGCTGAGCCAACTCAACTCCCTGATTCAATGTTGCATCGTTTTTGGACTGCTTTAGAACAAATCCCACGCGTTTCTTCTTTACCACCGAATCGAACTGTTACACAATACAAAAACATCACCATATGCCATAGGCCATAGGCCATATGAAAATCGAGGAAGGTGCGAATGGAATTCATAAGAAAATTTCATAGTCTAAATGCTAAGTTTGTGTGAAAGTAAAGTTGAGCACGTAAATAAATATATTACTATTACTTCAAAAATAAACTTCTGAAAAACTATTCAGAATCTATTGTTAGAAATTCTTTACGTGCAACATTTGTTTATGATTTCTTACTAATATGAAAGTACAGAATTTTTATTTATTCAAGCTAAGGGAAAAACTGTTGTCACTTTCCAACCTCATATTTTTTGAAGTCCTGATATCTTGCAATGATAATTTATTCAGAGAATGTATTTCCGATTCAATATAGTTACTTGATCAGCGTCATTTTCCATTCCTATTCACCTTTCGTAATAAATAATAAACTCACATACGTTTCGAATCACGAATCATTTCCACATGCGAAAGCGTTTAGATAAGACAGAATTCCATTAAGATCTTGTTATTTTTAACACTATTATTTATGAACCGATTGTAATCGATATTGTAATTGAATTGCAGAATAGTCGTAAGAAATTGCCAAATGTGGATATGGAACAATGATTAAGAACAGATTTGTTGTAATATGTTAGGAACTATATCCAAAACATTGCTCTGCATGGAAAGAACTCTTTTACGAGTACGTTATATTTCATTTCCTATCAGGTCGCCATTCCGCAGTATTCTACCACAATATTCCGTGAACCGGTGTGCCGATGGGCTGAGCAATAGAATGGTCACTATTTTTTTCCTAGCAATTTTCTAAGGTAATGTTTTAGCGTCTCGGTATATTTTGATATCACAGATTAATTTAAGGAAAGAATATGCATCAACTGTGATTTAAACTAAAAATGTGATTCAGAAATCCAACGTGAAATCCAAAAAGCCTAATAGAATGACATGATCAAAAACAATACTTTTCTTTGGTATGAATTCTTGAAGGGTGGATGATTGTCATCCGATGACGATTGTTTCGGACGATCGTCAAGATGCAAATCCAGAACTAGGGCGCAAGTTTGTGAGAATATCCTTACAGATTGTGAGCAAGCAATCCACGATGTTTATGAGGCAGTCGTTCAGACATACAAGATAATTCACTGAATGTTAATATGAATATGTTTTTGGGGTCGCTAAAAGCGAATCTGAAGTCCATTTAACGTTATGACATCAGATTTTTTTAAATTTAGATCAATTCTAATTAATAAAAAAGGTGGCACTTGTCTCTGATGGGACAATACTCATCACTAAGGCCCGAAAGTTTATGAAAAGTCATATTTTTAATTATGAGCTTTATAATATGCTAATTAACAAATGCCAATCCGGGTAGCCAAGACCGCTAAGGCAGTAGTGTGGTGGCGATCGAGGGTTCGAATCCCGCTTCAGGCATGGATGTACCTGTGATCGAACTTTCACCAATCACCACCCTATCGCTTCATTATAGAAGTATTAATAATTCCCTGCTCAAACAGGAGGCCCTTGACCTTAATGGGATGTGCAGTTGGCTAATAAAAAAATATCATATGCCCACAAAACAATCAAACTAACAGAAATCCGACGATTTTATACCTTTCGTGCAAATTAGTGAATATTTAGGGTATTCTGAGATGATGCATCATATTTCCATTACATTTACGTTTTCATAATATTTTATTACTTATTTTTTCTTAATGTGGCATATTTCCATTGGAATTTTAATTAACATTCATATTTGTCTCCTCAAACCGAGAAGTGAACTTCACAGATGTGAATCATGAGAAGGCGTGGGAGTGTGTCGTTCGGTGCAGCAGTATTTGAACTTTTTTTGATATCATTGTGCTGGTACTCGGAAACGATTGATCGGATTATGAATGATGTGACCATTTATCAGATTATGAATGATGTGATAATTTATCTTTGATGAAGAATTTGTGTCTTTGGAATTGATACTATACAGACGAAATCATATTTTACTTTAAAAATTATCGATGGATTAGACAGGAAGAGACAAAAAACAATATTGTTAAAATGAAAAGTTTTGTAATTGTTCATGAATAAATAAAATTTAATTGTTAAGACATATTTCATTAGTTGTGAAGTATATTTTACAAATGTTAGCATATTTTCATGAATATTTCTCCTTTTGATACAGCATTATCTTCCGACCCTTACTCATCACGTTGCTGTATGGCAGATTGCCTATATCACTGGCGCCAGATCACCGCCTTCTCTCCAAGCAGATAGATATAGATTAACTACTGCTTTAGCGATCTTTGCCATCCGGACCGGTAATACTCAGTTATTGTTTTCCTGATTGCAGAAAATAAATTAATCTTCATTTTCATTAGAGAATAGAGTTTAGGCAATCCAGCAAAAGTTAAATAGCGTAATTTAAAGACTAGCTGACATCTCATTCGACGCGAAAAAGAAATGGAAGAAAATTGAAAATAACTTAAAATATCACAAATGGACTATATTGTCATATGCGAGTTAGGAAGGGGGTATTCTTCGCCCAAAGGCCATATGCGGCAAGCTACGTTAATTTTTATAACACGTACGAAGAGTAATCGGTCAAGATTCATTCACCATAATGTTCAACATACAAATCCAAACATTTCGCTTAATCTGCACACACGATAATAGCCCATTTCTAATAGAAAAGTTGAACAACTGGTGTTAATTGATATGTTAGAAGAAATTATATTCACTTTCCTGTATTATCAATCATAAATCAAAAATATTTTTTGAACTACTAAATTTATATTTTCCAGAAAATAACTTTCTCAGTGGCAGCAAACATTTAATTCATTTAAAATTATGAGCCAATTGCCGAGGGGTAATTAATTAATTTCACATTTTTTAATTTAAAAATTTAAATGAAATCTGAAAGCCTAATTAGTATGAAAATGATCACACGAATCGCATCATAAGATCCACGTTCCTACGTCTAACATGTTTGAAACTGTGCCCTTATTTGAAGTACGTTTCACGCCGCTGTCCTACAAAACAAGATTCACTGCTCCCTAGTTGTGGGCTTTGAGAATCATTTAGCACGTACAAGACTTCGTTCTGACAATTGGTACGGCACGCGATATGTTTGCCGCGATATATTTGGCCGCGCCGGCGCGCGGGCCGAAGCGGAACCGTCCGCGTGACAGGCAGGGCCGGCAGGGCGCCGCGGCGCTCCGCCGTGGGCCAAGGCGGGCCAAGAAAAAATAGGCTCCAGCTTCCCGCGGGGCGTCAAACGGAGGGCGCGAGCGCGCGCGCGTGGCTCGGTACCAACGAGAGCGCGCACTTGGCACTGGGCACCGCACGGCCGGCCGTTGACGCGCGCCGCCGCGAAGGCGCGGCCGGGACAGGTGGCTTAGGGCAGCAACTGATATCATCGCAAGGTCCTAGATTCGAGTCCCGAAAGTGGCAGCATTTTCGACATTCGTTAAATAGCTTGATTGAATTTAGCTGCAGTCTGAAGGAAGGAGAAATCTAGCGGCCGGCTGCTACGATCGGTAGTGTTCCTTGCTTTCTGCGATCAACACCAAGCGAATGCTGGAGCAGTACCCGGACAAACGGGCCACGGACCGCGCGCGATCTTTCCTTCTTCCTTGTCCTCTCCTTATACAAACACTCACATTCATTACACTAACGCAAACGTCGGGAGACCAGTCGGGAGACCAGTCGGGAGACCAGTCGGGAGACCAGTCGGGAGACCAGTCGGGAGCTTAGGGATTGTTCCGTCTGGGACGGTACCCCACTGGTGAGAAATACCTGTTTGAGAAAAACCCTCCTAAGCAGACGTAGGTCAGCGCCGGATCTCGCCACACAGCGGGGTAGGATCTTCGCTACCTCCCGCGATAAAAACGTGTACTGTACTATGCTTACAGGATTAATAACCTTAGCTGTTGACGTTCCCTGAATCACTAGTCAATCAATCAAGTGAAGGCACCAACGGAAGCGCCAATTCTGAGTTATTTTTTTAGCTGGGCGACCTGGGCGTGTATGGCGCTCTGCCATCGGGGAGTAGTACGAAGTAGTCGAATGATGGTCTTTTCTAATGTTGAGTCCTGCTTCATTGGCGTACCTAACGCCGCCATGGAAAAATATTTGGAGTAAATTCGCGAATACGTCTAAGAGAGACAACTGAAACGTTCAGTGCAGAATTTAAAGAAAGGGTGGGAAGAGCTTTGATAAGTTGAGTTTGTGTTAAAATTCGGGCTTTGATTGGATGTGTGATTTCAGGGATTATATTGATGTGATAGTGGTTTATCCAGAGTTAGTTAGGCAGCACCAGGCCTAGTGTGGGATCGTGTTCATGGCTAACAATCTGTTAGGCATCATTCGAGTCATATGAGATCGCGCTGTGAACAACGTACCTGGACGTAGCTACGATTGATTGAATAGAGAAGAGATGCTTTAGTCGAAGTGAATTCTAAGAAGAAACGGGCGATACACTAGATTTCGCATTAAACTCGTACTGATTTTCTCTATCAGACTCGCTTAGTCCTATGCAAATCAGCATTGTAGCCTAAGACTATTTTTAACGTCATTTATTTATTTCATTTTATTTATATCTTTTAAATTTGATTTATTTTATTTACTTATTACTTTACGGACATTTAGTTTAATAATGTACATCATATCTCATACTGATATATAATCATAATGAGCGTGGACTAGTTTGTCGATTTACAAATGAGGAAAATAAATAACTGTATGAAAGAGTGACGCTATGAATACATTTTCTTCCTGCCTGGCCTACATAAGCTGTACGAGTCAATCAACATATTAGAGCTTGGTAACAAAACCAGGGAAATTGAAGATTTGTTTAATTTTCCCAAATAGCAAACACCTTATTCAACACAATCACTATTTTGACCCAAATAATAATGTTTAAATTCTGTGTTCAAAATAAAGTATCTAAATTAAATATTCTAAAAAATTTAGGAATTACAAAATGATTAAAAAGTCCTTCGATGACTTGTCTAAATGAACAGACAGTTGTCAAAAGTAGAATGATTGAATCTCATGAATCTATTTACTTCTCTCCTCCATTCCACACTAAAGCATAGGCCAAAAGGCTAATCCATTTAAAATGGGTAAATAATTACGCTAACCTCAATCAGTGCAGATTTTTATTTGGCCACGTTATCTGAGTGAGTATTATCTTCACTAAAATCAATGGGGAGTCCGAAACGAATTTTTGGTAATACATACATTATTTGAATTCATGAATCTATTTACTTCTCTCCCCCATTTCACACTAAACCATAGGTTTGAATTCATTATGGTCTGATTACCGCTAATCACTCATTTATAATATGAACTACACGATTTCAGCTGAAACCACGAAGATATGTTAATATATTGAATGAACTGTTGTAGATACAAAAATGACTATATGACTATATATGAGTATAGTAAAAATGAGTAGACTTCGATTTTTCCTGCGACACTGCAGGCGGTGTGAATGTCGCACCCGGATGTAACATTTAAACCCAATTCTCTCAAAGCCCTCTTTTTTTTGGGAAAACTCGATCTCCCATTCTTCAGGACATTTAACGTCGAAACTAGGGTGTTTCTTGCAGCTGTAACTCCCGGACAGCCTGTACAATGACATTCGGTGGGGAAGCATGCTAATGCAACAAACAACCAATCTTAAAAATCAATTTCCTATGTACGCAGAAATTGAAAGGAAACTACGCAGCTTCCGGTCACGTGAGAGGTGTCTGCGGGTTTGTTAGCTACCCAGGCACAAAAAAACAATGAAAACTTTTCAATTTTGATTGCAAAATGCAAATATTCCTTTCCCTTATTTTGTCTGTTCTCATACTGAGCATACCGATAGAATTCTCATACTCTATTCTCAACTGCTTACGACAGCTGACGTCACGCATCAGCAAAGCCCCAAGGAAGGGTCTGCCTGAAATTAAAAAAAAACGTTATGGAACAGCAACTTTTTACTTTCTCGCACTTCGTTCGAAGATAAATTTAGGTAATTATGCGCATGGATTGGGCGAATTTTTGGCAGAAAAACTTTTTGCCGGGCTCTGGTTACGAAAAATTAATGAATACTGTTTGAAATGAGTGCAATTTCTAAAAACAATCTTAAAATTCGCTTCAAATATTTTCTTCAATATTTTCCACGGATAGAAGGGACGCTTAAAAGAATAGCATGAACCTCATTTTCGTTGAACTCCATTTATTTTCTAAAATTACAAATTAGGAATAACGCGAGAAAATGTGTTGTAGCACCACGAGTTTTATATTATTTGTAAATAAAGAGCGGTCGTACCGAATGTCAAATATGATACGTTATTGCAGTATTCGTGAAGACATTAAAATAGTTAATTTACTGTATTGTGAGAATATTTTCTTGTTCTTGAGCATTGTTCGTACTGTGTATTGGAAGTCCATTCCGTTTGGTGTGCTTCAGTAGTACTTTCACTGCTATAGGTCTCTGGTAAAACATGAGAAACGCATTAATAAATGATCATTTTTTAGCCTTTACGAGAAATCAAACTATAACCTTATCAAATACAATTGCATTTGTATTTTTCGTACATTATGAATTCTTATTTCAGGTGTTCGGACCTTTCTGTGCCAACAAACAGTTTTAGAGAGCAACTTCCTCCAGGAGCAGTCACCAGTCTCATCACCTCTATGTGGCTCGTGAGCCCATGTCGGCCATGATACAAACTACAAGCAACTCCGATTTTAATTAGCATCTTGGAAACAACATATCTGGTTTACTTTAACCTATATGCTAAAATACAATAGTTCGTCCACGATTATGGTTCTGTTAATTCAGAGGTTCAGTAAAATCTTAATACCGTGAATTTAAAATTTCCGTTTCTTCATTTAGCCTTAAAATGACAGTTATATTTCCGTTTGTTATACAAGTATTATTTTTAGAACAATGAAGTATTAAATACATTGCAACTCTTTTAAACAAATAAATGAAACAATACATATGTATTCCGCCACGCACCAAACACACAGCTACGCAGGACACAACTACCAACTGAAATTTCTCCGAGCGAGAACAGACAAGTAAGCCTGAAGCTGAAGCCACGCATTTCACGCTCATAAGGCAGCCCCGCATTCGGCTGAGGTCCTGAGGAAGGCCACAGAATGACGGCCGAAACGTTGCCACCTGTGTCTAGGGTGCGGCGTCTCCCGGACTGCCAAGTAACTACTAGACTGTCTCCTCTCACGCTACAACAGCACTTAAAATTTTCGCCTAAGACACACACATTTATATCCACTGTCACAATTCATTCGCAGAACAACAGGTTACAGATGACAGAGAAAACATAAACCTGTATTTTCGTTGCCATTGATTAAAGGTTATCGGCGGTGGGTTATGTAGTGTTTGGCGACTGTTTCCTAGTAAAAAGTCTAATTGTACATGTCTTTTATACATCTACTTCAAGATATTTAAACTTGGGAGACGTTAGATTTAAGACAAACAGTACCTTCACTCGCACAAGAAAATTATGTTTCACACTCAAGCAGTAGCAAATTTACCATTGTCTAACAAGTGCGTCATTTGAATCTGCCATCTGAATCAGAAAACTCTCATGCTAAACCAATTCTTAAAAGACTACTCTGACGGGATTCGCTCCAGGAGACATGGTTGACACCTGACCGACCTTTTAAAATTCCAAAATACATCACTACTCGCTCCGACAGAATTACATCTCCTGGACGCCGGCACGGCCATCCTCACTAAACGCTCCATCTTACACACCACGTAACCTCTCCCACAAACAATTGCCCTAGAATGTACATTGCAATAGGAACAGAATCCTTGTTCCCACCTCTGACCTTGACATTTTAAATAACCTTCCCCACCCATTCATAATATCCGGCAACTTAAATAGTAAATCAACTTCATGGGGCTGCGCAACTAGTAACACAACCGCACTACGAGACGACGACTTTCTCAACTAAAACCCCCACATCCATCTGAACTGCCCCCCAGAACCAATACACATCCACAATGACATTTCCCACGACATTCTAGACATTGCTATCCTCTCCTCAACTTTTCATAACCATCCCTTACTCCAAATACGTGTTTTTCAACGTCTCTGACCATCTCCCTATTATATTCACCTGCTCCAAAGCCTCCTGCTATGCACTTTCCAAACCACCACCCACTCAGACAACAAACTGGAAAAAATTTAAAAACATTCTTGCAAAAAATCCACATAGACAACTCCATTAACCTATCACATTAAATAATCTTACAAAAATTAACAACCTACATCTCAAACCACCACCCCACCCTCCCAGACGAAATCCTTAGACATAAACGAAGAATACAACGACTTTATTACAAATCCAGACGTCACGAGGGCAAAACACAACTAAAACACAAAGACGAATACAAGCTGTATTACGACAACCTAAAGCTCACAAACCTAAAGGACAATCGCAGCTCCAATAACATACACAAAACAATAAAGGCAGTATGAAACCCCTAACCATTATCTCCAATGCTAACCAATAACACCCTCATATTTCATACAGCAACCACCACCAATACCCTCGCTCAATCCTCAGCCGACTGCTTTCTCCCTTCCAATCTCCCAATCCCAGACAACGTTATCCTCAACTACCAGAGAACACCCACACTACCACCAGAAAGACAAATATGGACGACCAATGACGTTGAAACGCGACAAATTCTCAGGACAATAGTGTGTACAATGGCCCCGACGGAATCTTCCCATCCCCACTGAAAATTTTAACAAAAAACGCAATAGACCTTATTCTCATCCTAAACTCTTATCTCAAACTGCCGTACTTCCCCACCGCCTGGAAAACCGCCCTCGAAACCATGCTCGAAACCATGCCCTAAACCCGGCAAGAATAATCAGCTCCCGTCAAACTACCGCCCCATAAGCCTCCTCCCCATCATCAGCAAAATTTTCGGAAAAAATCCTACTCCTACGACCCATCCTAGATCCTATCATCATCTCACACTTTGGATTCCGAGGGAGCCACTCTGCGGCCCTCGAAACTCTTAACCTCTCCCTTGCAATAGCCACTCCGCTCTAAAACCAAAAAGGAATCCCAACCGTCTTTAACTGACCTCACTCAAGCATATGACAGTGTCTCACCAAATTCTCTTGATGAAAATCCGACCTATGTACCCAACCACTTCCACTTATTACTTCAAAGCTACCTTAGTCACCTATTTTTCACGTTCGCCACCTACCAAAATTCTCACCCAATCACCCGATCCAAACCGGCGTCCACAAGAAGCCGTTTTATCCCAAATCCAAATCTCCATCTACATTAACGATAATCGAAAATAATCAGAATGGAAAATTACGCCCTATGCCTCATATTCCGCCATCCTATGTATACAACCTTCAACCAACTGAGATCCCAACATAAAATCCACCACATCCTTACACACCTCCATCACTCTACAAAAACACACATAAGAAAATGCATCAACAATCCTACGTTCCATCAACTAATCATTCCCCACCACCACATCCTCAAAAAACCCACCTCGTTTCACTCGCAAAACACCAACGCAAACGAAAGACGAGACAACGACAAAAATTAAGTGGTTTACGACAAACGCAACAAATCGATAAATATACAAACGATAGACAAAAGAAACGACAATTCGACAACACACACCATAAGTCAAACAAAGAAAGGCAAAGAGAAAAGAAAACGACAAACAACTCAATAAGGCAAACACTTCACAACAACAAAAAGAACAAAAATGATAAACGCAAACAAACAAGAAAAAATTACATACTTCTACAACCGACAACAGCAACTACCAAAATTTCATTCCCTACATCCATCCAAAAAAGGGTCATCCCTTTCCCCCCCAACTCTCCCCATCCAATCCTTCCCGCACCCGGACCCCGCCGCCCAAAATCACTCTAATAAAATAACCCACCTATCAAAACAAAATAACCCATCAACCCCGACTTCTAATGCCCGTTCCGTACGGGTGAGAGAAGTCATGAAACCCTAAACGACGACGCTAACAACAACAACAACAACAACAACAACAACAACAACAACAACAACACGTCAACCTGTTCGAAGAAACCTTCCAAAGGGTCAGGCGAACAATACCAACAACCCATGGAGGTCGGAGATCGGAGATTTGTTAATGACCATAATTAGCACAAGAAAGAGTCCTAATTTTAAATTCATTAAATAATTTCATTTTATTAAAGCCTTCCTTACTGTACTCTCCTGAATGTTTAACTGGCACCAAAAGTTATTAATATCGACTCGTCCTCTAGTCACAAATGTTTTTGTTGCTTCGCGTATCCGAGTCTAACTCCCATCCAAGATCTTCCGTTTTTATTTTATTTTCCTTTTTTGGTCTTTTAATAACAATTACTTAAAGTGTCAAACATTTTCAAAACTTTCTCAAAAATTGTTCCTACATTTCTCGAATGTGTCTCTCGAACAGCAAAGCACCCCTAAAAAAACCACACCAAGTTTCACAGTAAGACCTCAGATATTTTGAAAATTGCAAATTTGGAAATCGTTTCTGATACCGTCCTACTTTGTTAAAGATAGATATTTTTCCTAAATGTAATCTATTAATGAATATTTTATCTTTTACTATTTTAATGACAACTTTTTTCAATCACCATTTCTCAAAATTTAGAGTTATGTTAGTGGTATTGGTTTTCTCCGTAAAGCGAACTCATTCGTAAATATTGGATCTTCAAATAATTTCTTTTATACTTTTTCAGGTTTTTTATCCGCATAATTTTGAGTTATATCGTTTGTGTCCAAAAGTTGGCTGATGTGTTTGTAGGATAGAAGGTGAAATATTGTGAGGGTAGCCAAGGGACAATTCACACCTAAAGCATTGAAAGGTCTATCCTGTTTCACGCAAAATATATCACAACGGAAACTTGACACATTTCTTTTACTCTACCATGTAGTGACAACTGTCATTCACTACACAGTGTAGGTTAAAAATCATATTAATATCGATGAATAGAGAACAACTCAATTCATTATGTCTCCTGAGTATACACGCGCTACTCTTTTCACAAATAGAGGAATAATATAAAAATTAAATCAAACGCTTTTTTCGGAAAATCAGCGTAATTTTTGATAAAAGTAAAGTTTATGAAGTTAAATTTCGAAAGTATTCCATTGGTTACAAAATATAGGGATGTATTTAAGTGAAGGTGACACATTACCCCCAGGGACTCCAAAAAGAGTTTTATGCTTAATTCAGTGGGTAAATGATTTTTACGTCGTTTAAACAGCTATACTGAACGAACTTAATGTGAATGTATAATACTACAATGAAAATGGAGTGTGCGACGAGTTTCAGTGAGCTTGCACAATTTGGCTCAACGCCAAAGCAAGGCTCTTGCCTGGAGGAGAGTTTCTTTGAATCCATTACAGTTCCTTGTAAATTGTTGCCAATGCATATCAGTCATGGATTATACACTACTAATTTGTTTGCGAATATAATCTAGTATAATAAACGCTGTCATTTATCTTGCAATCTATTTTTCCATAGAATTTGCACCAGTAAAAAGTAAATCCATCATATATTAAATATTGTATTCTTCTCGAATTGTAAGAGTTAAATTACTTGTCAGAACCTATTGAACATTCCTGAGTGACAGTTTGTGAAATGGGTGCCACTTTTAGAAAACCCCTTGAGAATCCTCGTTCTGTTTAGATACGTGGAGGAACTGTTGATGGAATGTACTGGTGATGAGAGTCCTCTTGCACACCACATGGCTTTAAGTAACGGGGAACGAAAGGAGAAGTGATAAATATGGAGAAACAAGTAGACAGGTTGAGAAGGGTCAAACGGGAAGGACACGATTAATCAGTTTGTAGAGAAGAGGACGGTCTGCTGTGAAGAAGGCGAGATTCGATAAAATTTAATATGCCACCAGGCAAATAGGGGGGATGAAGATTGTTTCAATAGTGTATCTCCACAAAGTGGCCCTTCAAAGAGAGTGGGGACGCTCATCAAACCGGGAGCTACGTTACGACATAAAATTTTGCTATTAGAGCTCCCGATTGGATGACAATGCACCCCTCTCCTTCCAGCTCGTGACCTTGAAGTACCACTATAGTACATAGTAGTACAATGCAGTCAGAAATAATGTGGGGTTCGATAGATCGAAACTAAGGAGACATTGTGAGAACTGGGAGACGAAGTAGGAATAATGGAAGGGGAAGAGCTATTTTTATTAACAACGCTGGGAGACTACCGGAATGCTTGTATATTACTGGCTTCATACAGTACTACTTTTTTTTACATAGTATCGCTCTCATGAGGTTCACTATTAGTAAATAGAATTAATTCATGTTGAGAGGTTCCGTTTGCTGGGTAGAGGAGAAAATTGATTGAGTTAAGGAAATAATTGTGACTACTAATCGAGTGCTTGAGAGCGAAAGGGATGCAACACAAAGACGCAATGAAAGGGGAAATGGAGTGGGGTACCTGCTTATCGTCAACGGATAAACAAGGTGACTGCCGGGATGGGAAACTGGCAGTCGAGCGGAGATGCCGGGTGGAACGCAGCAAAGACTAACATTACGAGGCTGCGTTTCTGGGCGTGTTAACTGATGTGATCAATAGTCCTGAAAGTACGGTGCAGTTATATTCCGGGTGGTGGTGGTGGTGGTGGTGGTGGTGGTCCTCCCCCGTTAAAAGGGCGGCGGCATCCTATATTTTGGCTTGCAGAGTTTCCCGAAACCAGGTATCTCCATCGCTGGAGCCGGGCTGGGACAAGCTCTAAGCTCTCGACGTGGTTGTAGTATAGTGTATGTAAATGTTCCTGTGTGTACGAACAACAAGGAAGGAATAAGGATGAAGGAAAGATCGCGCCCCGTTTTTACTTAAGGTATTTTTCCTCGCATGGCATTCGCCTGGTATTGATCGGAGAGACTAAGGAAAACTACAGATCAGTAGCCGGGCGCTAGAATTCTCCTCCGTACTGTGGCGGGAATTTATCTAGCTATCAAGGTTGTGCCGACAATTAGCCACCATCGGGAATCGAACCGTAGGATCTCCCGGTTAGAGACGTTGCAGAGGCAATGATAATACTGTCTCTGAGCCAGCTAAGCCGGAGAGCGGTCAGAGAGAGTAGAGGAGTGAAATGAATTGGAGTGGTGTGGAGTGGTGTGGAGCGGGGGCGGGGTGTCTGCGTATAGGCTACGCAACAGCCAGGAGAGCGGCGTTCCGGCACCCGAGCGGAATTCCGGCTGCTTCCAAGACGTAAAAATAAGAAGGAAAATAAAATTAGAGGAAGACGCGTGGTCAGAAGACTGCAGGCGGGGTGCAGGCGGGCGTGCAGGCGGCGTGCCGGCGGGGGGCGTGCTAGGCGGGCGTGGAGGCGGCGTTGCAGGCGGCGGGCAGGCGGGCGTGCAGGCGGGCGTGCAGGGCGGGGCGTGCAGCGGGGTGCAGGCGGGGCGGTGCAGGCGGGGCGTGCAGCGGGGGCGTGGAGCGGGCGTGGCAGGCGGGCGGTGCAGGCGGGGGCGTGCAGGCGGGGGGGGGAGCCGTTGCAAGGCGGGCGTGCAGGCGGGCGGCATGGCCGGGTCGTGCAGGGGGGCGGCAGGCGGGCGTGCAGGGGGGCGTGCAGGCGGCGGGCGTGCAGGCGGGCGTGCAGCGGGGTGCAGGCCGGGCTGTGCAGCGGGTGCAGGCGTGGCGGTGCAGGCGGGCGGTGCAGGCGGGCGTGCAGGCCGGCGAGTGGCAGGCGGGGTGCAGGCGGCGTGCAAGGGCGGGCGTGCAGGGGCGGCCGTTGTGTGCAGTTGCGGGCGTTGCAGGGAAATAGGGCTCGGGGGCGTGCAGGCGGTGGGCGTGAGTACGTGCAAGGGCGGTCGGGTGGCGTTTGGCAGTTGCCGGGGGGCGTCGTGCCAGGCGGGGCGTCAGGCGGGGGCGTGCATGCGGGGTGCAGGCGGGCGTGCAGGCGGGTGGGGGTGCAGGCGGGGGGGGGGGGGCGCGGGCGTCAGGCCGGGCGGTGGCAGGTAGGCGGCGTGCAGGTCCGGGGGCGGTGCTAGGCGCGACTGGCTGACGGCGTGTTGTGCGAATATTGAAAGGTCGCCGTAGCGCAACGCAACGCCCCCTCTACGTCTTCGCTGGCCTTTGTCTTCGGAGGCTGTGCCTCAGTCACCGGCGCCGAGGAATGTGCTCTGCCGCCACACAGTCCGATCTTCTCTATTTTTTCCTTCCTCCGACCGAGTTGTTTTCTCGCAATTCCAGAAAATTAAATTGTTTTGCCTCTTTACGAGAATATGAAATGGTCCGTTAATAATTCACTTCTTTTTATAGAAAGTGCTATCTGCGTGGTATCAATTGCAGATTAATGTGTCATTTACGCGCCTTTCCTTTGAATAAGTTCAGTAACAACGAGGTTATCTAAAACATTCACGTTACAAACGCTGCGAGTAAAATTATGTGGGGCTGCGGATCTACCAGCTCTTCTCTACTCTGGCATTCGATATCCGCCGTGGCAAATAGGTTGGGTATTTTCGTGATGGTTTTCTACTACTTCGATGCCTTCGCTCGACTTCGGCCCCCTCCTCCGTCACTGCCGCCATCGCCACCGCCGCCCGCCAACGCCGCCCGCCAACGACGTCACCGCCGCTGTCGCCGCGGCCGCGCCGTCGCCGAGGCCTATTCCCGTCTCCGCACACCTGCTCGGCGCTGGCGTCCCGCCTCCCGAGCCGAGTCGAGTCGCTGTCCGCAGAGCCTACTCGCGGCTTCCCGCCGCCACCGCAAGCAGCCACACCCCCTCCTCGCCGCTCACCCCTCCATCCTTCCCACCCGTACATGTGGATCGTCGCACAGTAGGACAGACAAAGTTCTGACCATGCCAAAAGTTCAAAACTTTTTTTGCACACATTTCGAATTATTGAATTGTTTTAATAACAAAAATGCCAATTAAATGTTAATTATATTTATTGATTGAAAACAAATTATATAAATATTATGTAATTCAAACGGACGTGTGTTGAAGAATTTATTCCAAAAATTACAAATAAAAGTTCATTTTAATCAGGTGAAACATATTTGTTAATAATTTCGAGGAATAAAGACTTTTTGTGGGAAACTCTGAGAACAGAATTTGAAGTAAAATAAAGATTTACAGGTAAGATAACTACATATATTGTTCTATCGAATTAGTAGAAAGGTATTAAATGACATGTGCATAAGTAACTGTTTATATGCCATCATAATAAACATAGTTAAAATTTAAAATATAAATATTCTTTCAAAATCTACATTTTGCAAATTTTTACGATCTCTTTCGTACTGTGCGCTAACAAAAAAAGACACTTATTTTGGCATTTGTTTGGTCATTGTTGAATCGTATTACAGCATCTAAATGTCAAGGAAAGATTTATCCACCCAGCCACTACAATACACAAAGAGAACAAACCGAATACTATTTTAGGGAAGGGGGGTTAAAATGCATCGCTTTTGCTTAATCTTTCATAAAAGTTCGAAAGACGGATAATTCTCAGGTGCATTTTCTAAAGACCGAAAACTTGCATAGACCACGATCTTTGCCCTGTGAAAAATACCAACTGCCCTGCAAATGATAACCCTCAGAAACCATTATATTTTGTCTGCTCCTAGAGCCCAACCATCGCTGCTCCTTGCATTTATTTTTGTCCTTTTTCCTCTCTGTATCCCTTTCCTTTTTTTGTCATCCAATATTCGGACAATCTCCCTGCTTCTTCTTTCTTCCTAGCAATGTATACTTCTATGAATTCCTGTATAATTCAATCCTTTCATCCCAAAATTGCCTATCCAATTCCCTGTTCTTTTTACTATCATCCCAATAACTGCCTCTACTCTCCTACTCTTAATAGTTCCCCTTTCTTTGCCAGGTCCTCCAACTTCCTACATTCTTCTCCCCAAGGCTTCGGCTCGGGCCACACATTTCAAATTCTTCCAGTCGCTTGTTTCGCCTTCCTTAAAGTCAATTTCCTTCCAACAATATCTTCACTTACGAATCTCACACTCCCTCTCTCAAGAAATGATCCAAATAACGCATAGTAAGACTTCGACCATTGTTGTAACGGTTTCTGGTGTCTAATATAGAAGCTAAAATTAATTGGCAACGCCGGGAGGCATAGGGTGCCAAGGTTAAAAAAAATCCCCAGCAACGGAGTCCGTGTCGAGGGTGGGCAAAGGTGTTTCTTTCGAATTGCCAGGCGATGTAAACAAAATCAAGACTAAAACAACACTTTGTGGTATTTTTGATCAAGTGTTGTTGATCCGATTAGCATCAGAATAAATTAGTCTGCCAAAAGGATTTTATCGCGGTAGTCTGGTTTCGACGACGTAGCGTCATCGTCATGCGAGGAATTCGCGATTGGCAGTCTCCGCGCCGTCTGGAGTTTCTGGGGCGTCTGCACTCCCACGCCCTCGCAGGCCCACGCACGATTGACTTGCTTAAGTCGGAAGCAACTTGCCGGAAGCAGCTCGTTACAATAAAGTTCTGATCAATATATCATCTATTTTTGATCATAAAATAGCAATTCTCTTGTTCATTCTTTTAGTGAAACAATACCTACACAAATATAATACGTATGTGATGTCTTATGTACCACGCGTGTCGTACGAACATACTATAGAGTATTTAAATAGTGCTGTATGTGTGCGGTTAATTTCAGTGTAAAAAATAGTATCTAATCCACGTAATCAGTAGTAATTCTAGATTATTGAATATCCACTATACTTTAAAGAAGACGGGTTTATGTGACACTCTTGCTTCTCGCTTTGTATATTGAAAATTGTCAGTAGTTATGGTAGACTTTAGCACTTAAATCATTTTTATATCAAATTTAGAAAACAAGGCTGTTACATTTTATAGCATTATAAAAATTAAGATTCTGCATTTTGTAGCATTTGATGAGAAAATTATTAACGAAGGTCTCTCTGAGATAAAAATATAGATATTTTTTTAGATTTTCCCATTAAAATCCGCAAATAAGGGAAACTAAATTAATATTTCGCCAATTGTGAATTTCAACAAATATTCAAAGAAGTAATCTGCATCCTTATAATAATTCCTGTTTAGCATAGAACTACGGACTTCAATATAACACTCTTCAAGGGGGGAAAGGAATTGTCTTGCAATTTGTAAATACTTATTAAAACAACACAACATTGTTTTAAAAAGTCCTGTATTTTGTTAAATGAAATCAATTTGTATAAATATTATCAATATGTAACACAATCAGTGGAAAACTAACAGAGTATTTTTCAATGTCGGCTTCCTTTAACCCATTTCATTTGTCAATAACAATTAAACTATGTTGACATAAAATCGATCAGCATCTACATTGTTGGCCACTGTCAAATTAAATGGTTTCAATCATCGATGTTGTTGTTGTTACTAGGGATGCGGCATCGAAAGAGTGAACACGAAGGGAAACCTAAAATGCAATTTAGCGGTTATATCGCAGATTGAAAACCTTCAGAAATATATTGCACCAGGTCGGTGACACCGATCGTCAAACATACAATTACGATTTTTGTCAGCGTTTTTCCATCACTATTAGTTGTAAAATAAAGCTATCTGCATCAGACTATCCAATACTGTTCCCATTTTGTATCTATGAAGAAATATACTGCTCTCGATTACTTTTGAAAAAGGAAATGCGCCCATAATCAAGGTCCAGAAAAGGGTTCTCAACCAGTAAAAAAATTTTCCCCCCACAGGTATTTCATCGTTAGTACTAACTTTTAGCACGCTATGCACTTTACCACTATACCAACTCGAGAGGCAAAAATTACCATTCCGATTATGTAACTAGTGGTGCTAAAATAGCACGTACTTTCTCGCCAGTATTTTACGGAAAATAACGCGACAAGATCTCAAATTTTCAAAAAATTGTACATGACCTTCTTTCAAAATCTACCTTTAAGGAGCAGATTTCATTAAGGGTCAACATTTCTAGTTTTAATATTTTAGTTGCAGGAAGACTACGAAAAAAATTTTAACTTTTGCAATTTTCGAAAACTCAGGGTTTTCAACGAACATGACACCTTTACCATTCTCTTAAATGTCCTTCACACTATCCAACAACATTTAATCAAAAACGATGTAGCCATTTTTTTTAATTAGGAAAAGTCCCAGGAGCTTTAAGTACACCCAAAATTAAAATATCGGTTTCAAATTCAAGGGGGCACGACATTAGTCAGATCGATTAGGAAAGATCAATTTTCAAGAAAATTCGCTGAGCGGTTTAGCAGCTAGCGTTGTTCCCATTCTGATGAATGTTTTGCCGTCATTCGATTTTTCGGTATGAAGAACCCATAAAATATGGTTCTGGCAACATCATGTGATAGAGAATTGTTTTTCTTAATTTAGCAACTGGATTTATCCACATTTTTGTTACTACTTTCCTGCAATAATAGTTTTTTGCCGAAAATTCGCTGTTTTTTCGCGCAGAATTACCTAACTTTCACTCCACGTCGAAGTGAATAAGTAAATATGAAGTTAAAAATTAATTTGCAATTCCAAAAAAATCAGATATTTTCATTGACATTATTTAAAGATAATTTAATGAACATATTTCGTTAAGACCCATCTATCTTTAATATTTTAATTGTAATAAGACGGAGAAAAAAATAACTTTTGCAATTTTAAACATTCAGTTAATTTACGAAATAATTAACAAAAAGCGGACCTGCTTCACTTTTATCCACACTTTGCTCAATCTAAAAAATAAAGAAAGAATTTGGATACATTTTGGGAAAATTTTGACAATGTATTTACTTTATGGAAGGTCCTCCCCCTACCCCCAAACAATATCCATATATGATAATATCCGTTTGAAATTTAAGCGGTCGCAATATCAGCCAGATCGAACGGCGGATTATAAATTTTCGTGAAAATCCTGCCTGGGATTAGACCGTAGCGTTCGTAGACAGCCGAACACGCCGTAAACGATTTCGTAAACGTTGTTTGGATATCCAGTACAGACAAAACTTCGATTCTGAGGGTAAGACGTCGTCAAGGAAGTTCGTAATTTACATAAAGGAGCACTGCACTGTATCCATCCCTCAGGGACTCACATTACGAGTTTTTCTGTGCAAAAATCACCACCTTTCTTTTGCAGCATTATAATACTTTCCTGTTACTACGTAAGTACGTAGACGAGAAAGTAAAATAAAAGATCCGTTTCAAATTAGCAAAGCATTGAGTGCGGACAGATCAACTTGCGAATATCCATTTTTGATAAGATCTTGTGAATGATTTAGACGCTAGTGCTGCCCACAGATAGGCAAATGAACTGATGAAATAAATGTTTTTCGAAAAGAAATTCTGTATTTCTGTCAAAATCTTGATATTGACTTTTACAGCATAATAAATATTTATGTACCAAGGGCGTTAAGTAGATGTTTTTGCCCCGAGGGCGACTTCCAAACCCGAGGGGCTCTGGCCCGAGGGGTTGAAAATCACCTGAGGGCAAAAACATCTACTAACGCCTGTGGTGCATACAAAACTTTATGGTTTACTAGTCCGTTGCTGAATCAAATGAGAATTCGAAATATTTTATAACTTTTCTTGCGTTTAAAGTGAAACGACTCAGTGTAATAGTCGTTTGTGAATATGACGTCAGACAAACAAGACAGACGTATCTAATTACTACTGCATACTCGTTAATTAAATGGACTGATTTCTTCGTACAAAAATGAATGAATATTTTGAAGTTCCTGCAGAAATTCTCGCAGAACCTCATTAAGCTACGGACAGTGGTTTCCAGTAAAATGTCTAGAAATATATGAAAATGATTATGGTGTATTAGAGAGTTATATGGAAAATAATAGTGCGCTGATGAAACTGTACTTTTATGTTATTTGCATTTATCGCCAAACGTTATTTAGAATATTTCATAACTTCAAAAAATAACATTTTGAGGATGTTAGCTGATGTGCACATCATCTTACTACTAGTAGTACTGCTATTCAAGAAGCACATATCTCAAAAAAATGGTGAAACGAAACAGTGAAATATGAGTGACTAACGCCAATAAAAAAATTCACAGGAACATTCCAAAATTGCAATTTTCATATCAATTAAGCAAAACATGTTTCACAATGAGGTATGTTACTTATTTGAGAGTTATGCCATTTATTTATTGTATTTGCATGTATCTTAACATAAATCGAATTCATAAAAATGTTGTATGGTGTTGGTATTAGAGCGAGCCACAAAGTATTCAAATGGCCTGAGGGCATTAAGAATCAGTAAGGCCCTCAAGGGCATCAACAATACAGTTACGTGTTTTGTTTCCGGTTCGCAAACGCACAGCAATGATCTAGTAAACCATAAAAAAACTGTGTGGTAGATATACGAAAAAGTAGACTTTTGTAGAAAATGCAAATATATACCTTCAGCTATGGCTATTTAGATACTACAAATTTCCTATGCACAGAAATTGCAAAGTTACTATGAAGCTATGATGTTAGATACACAGGAACTCGGGAAAAATTTAAAAACAATGAAAGTTTCGATTTTTGACTGAAAAATGCAAGTATATCATTGTGTATTCTTCCTATTTTCATACATCGCGTGTCGTCTGAATTCTTACGATTAAACTGTTACGACACAGCAAGGTTCCAAGGAAAAGGCCGACCATCATTTGTTTTCTATACACGCGTTTCCTTATGAAGCGGCAACTTTTCATATTTTCGGTATATAAGGAACTGTTGTAGTGCTTTTCCTATACTATGTTATTGTAGTATTCTTGAAGACAAGATTTTGTTAAAATGTGTATTGCTGTGCTAGGCGAGAGTATAGATTGTTTTTAGCACTGTTCGAGCTACTTTTTGAAAAACCATTTTGTGTGGTTTCGTTCAGTACTTTTTCTACTGCAATCTATATTAATATTGATAGACATTTCTCCTGTCTAATGTCAACAGACAACATATGTCCAATTGTAAATTTGCCTAATTTTTTTCTTCTCTCATTTTCTACAATTTGGTAGTTTCACTCCCTTGCGCGCTGGCGGGGTGGAAGGTGGGGCTGAACAAGTCCTCCTGTCTCCCTCGCGCCGTCCTCGTTCGGCCTGTGACGCATGGACATGTGACGCACGGCAGAGCCCAGCCTGTGATGCAAGGACTTTCTTTAACAGGATCGCAGTATGGTTCCTTTTTGTCACGTCGTATGGAATGAATCGTGTCTGTCAGAGCTCCCGTCCTTATGGCATGTGCATTCTGGAAACTAAGTTATCTTTTGCATGTTCGAAACGAAAACAATCGCAGCTGCATTTTAATGATGACATTTCTGAGAATGATTTAAGAGTCGCATGCCAAGGGGGTGCGTCAACGACTGGCCCCGGCGCAGTTTTACGCGGGCAAGGAGGCAGCGGACAGATGGGGCCCGAATAATGTGTGAGTGTGTCTTTAAGCAGTGCTTGTGTATGTACACGCGCGTGATCGTGCGTGATCGTGCGTGATCGTGCGTGATCGTGCGTGATCGTGCGAGTGAAGGTGCTAGTATAGGTGCAAATACGCGTGAGTGAATCATGCATAATCATAATTTTACATCTATCGTGCGCTTAGGTTAAGGCTTACACGTCCTGAGCTTACGATGAACTTATAGGTTGCTACATCTAAACTTTGCGCTGCGTTAATTTCAACGATAATAATAGACGCGCACCTCTAACAATAGAAACTGTTACGATGGTGTGAGGTAGTTAGTATGCTTTGAGGTATATGTGGACAGTGTCTCGGAACCTAGGCACGTAGCATCCGTTATGTCTTCTATTGAGACTAATTAAAGCATATTTACTGATTGCTTATAGTGTGTCTTTTTAAATAGAGAACTACTAGCATTTAATAAAGAAATGCTTCAAACCTTAGCAAAAATTATTTCTCCCCAACAGTGAGCAAAAATAAACTAAAGTTGCATGATAAATATATTCATTAAAAAACATAAAAAATATTCAAACAATTTATGACCAATGAGTAAAATGTTCACATGACTTACATGGAAATATCTCCTAGTAAAAAATTATTATTCTTCACACATTTTCTTCACATACTTTCCCACCTTACTTCGTAAGAAAAGAATTGTAATCGTACGCCGGAAATCTGCTGACAAATATTCTTAGTGCCAGCCCCTGCTAACGAAATCTCGTTCTTTTATGTAGTCAATTCTTTTCTCTGACGTTTTGGCTGTGGGCTCTGCCTACTGTGTACCTGGAGGGGGAAAACACTGCAATCAAATGTGTACGTCTCAATGCGGATCTCAAGTTCCAGTGGGCGAGTAATCCTCGCACCTCCCGGCTATAAACTGCTACACATAGTGATGGTAGAATTTAGCACTTATTTTTTTAAAACCTATATGGGTGGTCGAAATTGCATAGTGTGTGTATAGACTTAGCGCTTCGGGCGGATGGGTCGCGGGTTCGAGTCCCGCCTTGGGTATGGTTGTTTGTCCTTTGTCTCTTATGCATGTGTTGTCGCGGAGGGCCTCGCGTTCTGTTGACCCCAGACCCAAGAAGCCCGCAAGTATGTTGGTATCTAGTGTATGGTCGAATCTGCGTCCAATCGGGATGTAAAGGGTAAACGACTGTCGGCTGGAAAAAGCCTTAGTATAAAAAAATTAAAAATTGCATTTTGAAAACAAGACTATAGCATTATAAAATTAATATTTAGCATTTTGTAACTTTGAGAAAAATATTATTCAGGGAGGAATGAAATAAACATATTCCGATGCTTTTCAGATTTTCTCTTTAAAAACCAAGAAATAGGGGGAAAAGTAATTCAATATTTCGCTATTTGCGAACTGCAGCGAATATAAAAGCGTAAGGGGTATAAAAACTGGCGCATGAGCCGCAGACTTAGGGCCTTCCTCTTCTCGATTCCTCCGTATAGTGAACTGAGAAAGCTGAGAACTCTTGAATATGACCCTGAATGCTCAGGCTTTCAGGATCAGTTTTTTTGCATGATTCTTATTTTTTTATTTTATTTTGTCAGTTAAAATCTTAATTATAAATGAATAAACACGGCCACTCTAAAAAAGTTGTTTCCGATCATTAATGTATTGTTGTCGATGTCGCATCCCTAGTTAGGAAGCAATCACAAAGGAAACCATAAAATGCAATTTAGGAATTATATCGCAGATTCACCACCATTTCGCATTTTGTACGTGATTTTGCATTTTGCAAATTATTTTGCATCTGATCCAGATGGAAAACCTTCAGAAATATACGGCACCGACCGTCGAAGATAATATAATTAATTTTGTCAGAGTTTGGTAAGATTTCGCATTTTTAGCAGTTGCTAAAATCTACTCTCTCCAGCTATTCACTTAAGGGGCTAATAATCAATGTAATTGACGCTCCAGAAGACAAATATCCTCACCAACAACGTCAAGTAGTACTATTCAGTGTCTTTATCTCAAAATTGTTTCTAAACTTGCAGAATATTTTTGGCTTGCTGGATACAAAAAGGATGTAGGCCACTTCGGGGCGGCAAGGCACTCAGTTATTGCAAGTTAGGATCTTAATGACTTTGGTAGTTTCATACAAACCAAAATATGATCACCACAGGTGGTTCCAATTACCACTTTTATTGACGAAATATTATACATACAAAGCGATAATTATTAGTGCAAATAGGCTTTTTTTCTTGAAGGCTTCTCAGTAATCTTCACCATTACAGAAATGTCTTTATTGCAGTCTATCATAACCAATCTAACAGCCCCACTTGAATTGTGCAACAATAGAAACAATTGCGATATTTTGGTTAATCAAAACAAACTTTCGATCTCCTACACATTTTAGGTTTCAAGCAGATGTATCCGCTGTAGTATATCAACTAACTTATTTTCTCACATATTGATCCTAGTATGGAACGCAAGTCTGTGCTGATCATTTAAAAATATTATTCCCTTCAAAGTCTCTTGATACAAAATTAGTGCTCAAGCAAGAGAGTGTTGTTTAAAGCCAAACTTTAAAAAAAATACGTTTCTACATTTCAAGGTAAAGTTAACGCCGGTTGCAATGAAGTTATTGAGCGAAATGGACTCTGATCATTTCTCCAGACGATGCGACTTGATCGTTTTTCCCGAATGTACAAAATCTTCAAACTTCAATTAAATGGACACTTCACTTTTTTCTGTTTGTATTGTTGACAGATTGATATCCATCCCACGCTTCTACGTTGCTAAAGAAAAACTTTTCAGGTTGAAAGCCTACGTTTTCAGGTCGATAGATGACTATCTACCATAGATAGAGCTAATTTCTAAATATAGGCACGTAATGCATCGTTTTCCTTTTGTACACTTCATATGTAAACACAATCCAAACCTCAATTGTTTGATAGAAGTCATGCAACCATTTTCGTGTGAAGCCACCATTTTTCGTTATACGTTATGGGTGCTTTGGATTTACAATCCTCTCTTCAACGTGCACGAGTACTTGTACATCCACTTCTGGGTTTGAAGTGGAAACTAGAGGAGTCAGGGGAACTTGCCCGTGCTCTCAGGAGCGTCGGGCTTCTCAGGCAGCCAACTAGCTCGTGAAGACTCAGTTTGACATGTCAGGTTTAAAGCAAATCGCGACACTGATCTGCTGCATCGCTGTCATTGACGGGGATACACCAACTAAAAGAACAGCGTCGAAGCAATTACCTGCTTATAGAGTGATAGTGTAGTCGCCAATTGAAAGGAGCCGAGCCAAGCGCTACATATTATTGCTTGATTGGTAAATTACTTTTAAGTGGAGACTGAGCACGGAAGGCACACCACGATTCAAGCATGTGTAGAGAGGATTTGCAGAAATTAGAGTATTACGGGACTGATGAAAGAAGCTGAACAGACAAAAAATTAAGTTTAAAAAACTAATTTTCGCCGCTCCAGTTTAAACTTCTTTCATTTAATGATAAAAAATCGCGTTATCATTTATACTGCTACTACATCTAGTTATTAACACAGCATAGATAGGTCAGACTTAAAATAATAGTATTCATGATATTGCACTCGAATATTCGATTCCTGACCAATTTATTTGTAATTTAAGGTGAACAAAGCGAGCTCGCAGGACGTTTTCTCAGGGTCCTCTTGTTTCCTCAGCCTTTTCATTACACCATTTCTCAATCACCATTTTCGCTATCATCTACTCAATAGCCATGACGCGTCAACCTCGATGACCTCAGCGGTTAAAAGGCTCCTAACCCCAATAAATAAACACTCAATTTATACAACCCTTTCCAGTCGACAGAATAGCCTACCATAGTTTAGTTAAGCAGCTGTCACGGTTGAAAAACCAATTAAACGCGGAAGAATTTTAACTTTCATGTGGGGAGTTCAAATATCTCTGAAAAGTTTACGAGTTCTGGAAAACGTTTCATACGGTTTCGATTTTTTTTTATATTGTATGTGGTGTGCCATGCGAACTAGCGATGCAACAACAGCACCTATATTCATTTCAAACTTCTGTCATTTTCGAAAATTCAGACTGGAATGAAAGTGAGCCATACGTCATTTTTTAAAGAGCTCTTTATGCAATCCGAGAATACAGGTTAATAAAAAAAGAGCCATTTGAGAAAATTTAGAAAATTTAGAAAATTTCTAGATTTCATGTAAAACACCCCAAACATCAAAATATACGTTTCAAACTCACAGGGTTCCGAGTTCGTTCAGATCAGCCAGAGATTATCAATTTTGGAGAAAATAATTTAAACAGTTAAGGCGCTAGCTTTAATACAAACAGACAAATATTGCCGTCAGTTATTTTTCGGTATCAAAAACCCACGAAACATGGATTCTCACTACAGAACATGTGAGAGGAAGTGCCTTGCTTCATAAAGGAACAGATTTTTCACATTTTTGGCACCAGGGTCCCGCAATAAGAATCTTTCTGCAAAACAATCGCCGATTTTCGGGGTACGATTGCTTTACTTTTTCTTCTTCTGTTTCTTCTTAAATAAGAAACTATTTTATTAGACCTTTTCACTACACAACCAGCCTTCCTATGACGAAGTGGTATTTGTTTTGAAATGATAGCTTTCCCTCCTAAAATAAATATATTATATTACTAATCTCCAATGAGCTCAGAAATTTAAATAAATCTACGGAGTCTCTGGTCATGTGAGAGATAAAAATGGTTTCGGCAGGCCAGGAACTCGGGGCAAAAATTCTAAAACAATGAAACAGTTGAATGATATTGCAAGGAGAATCTATACTTTAAATTAGTATTCTCGTATGCACGTTATTTTACAACACATTGAGATGAAATTAAACAATTCGAATCGATTCGTAAGTTGAAATGTCAAGTAAAATGCTTTCTGATCAATGAGAGTTTCTTGTCATCAAAAATAAACATTTATTTCAACTATGAAATCTATATGCATTAGTTACCTAGTGTACTATAAAAGACTAAATATGCTAATAAGTATGGTATTGAAATTTCAACATATTTTGTTCTATTGTATTGTATTGTAAAAGTATTGTTAACTATTTATACGTTCCTAATGACAAATAATTTAATATAAAAAAGAATTGTATTTCAGCTTCTGGGTCAATAATACCACCCTCTCTTGATTAACTTTTCGTTCATTTTCCTTCCATCAATTGAGAAAATACCGAAATGTTCTCTTGCTTTGCATCTTAACATTAATGACGGAAAGACTACGTGCCGTTCTTACAAATGACTGAAGTGCAAGCGTGTATCGCCTAAAAAAAAAGAAACGTCATGGTTTCGAAGATTCATTGGTCTGCAATCTGTCAGATTTCTAAATAAGTAAAATTTATGATTATCTGATTAAAGGTGTACAGCTACCATACATAATCGAACAAAAATTTAACAAACAAACAATTCGAGATTTCTCTCTAAGAGCAAATAACGAGAAGAAATCCACTTCTTTCCCTAAAGAAAAATAAGAATGAAGCCAAATTCTAAAACCAAGGGTACATTGGATATGTAAAATCTATCTATAGGTTAATAGCGTTTTAGGGTCAAGTTGAGTCTTCGCTACTCATTTTCCAATCAGTGACGAGGCTCCAGCCTTCGGCTCCGGCGATTACATAAAAAAACCTTGAGCCTGTGCTAAGAATTATTTCCGACGCATTTTAGCAGCCATTATCCTAACTATGCAAAACTACACCTACTCTCGTTCCTTCACGTGTTTCATTTCGTCTTGTTCTCCTCTCTCGCTGCGCAGGGAGAGAATTCGTACGTTGATTCTGTTAAGGAGTAAGACTTAACTATTCTTTCCAGATTCATGTCCGAAACAAAATAAAAACGGTACATTCAAGATGAATGTTGTGCATTTATGAAAAGCGTTAGAATTAACAGTAGAACGTACTTTTCCTGAAATAGGACATTCGCCCATTCATTTACAAATTTTGCATATACGGTAATTTGTTAAGAGAAGTAAAGTCAAGAAATGCATTACTATGTTCAAACATTAAAAGAATTTGAGAGAAAATCCAGACACATTTTAATTTTTTTTGTAAAATTGTGTAAAATATTGAGCTAAGTTATCCAACCGAATGGTTTGGAAGAACTTTACTAAAATTTTGCAAACTTGGAATATAGTATTTGGAATTCAATATGTTTTCTTCCCAACAGTAAACATTAACTGGGGGCAATCCAAATATAGTACACTACAAAACAGAGGAGTTTTGCATATCGTAACAAAAACAAAGTTCGTGGGCGTCAAAATAGAAATAAAAAAGTGAAATATTGCAATATATCATTATATATGTAAAGAAAGAAACTGAAGACAATAAGCTATCTTACTTTACTTCTAGGCTGTCCGGAAGTAATGAACTCGAGCCGCGGAAGCCTACGTGTACAATAAGCTCTCTTGAAAAATGTTTAAGCAAGAAAATACACAGTGGCATAGTTACGCTTGGTCATCCATTGAAAATGTTGCGAGGAATCAGAATGTGATAGTGAATATAATTAATATATTATGTTAATGGAAAATATAGCTTGTGTTTCATGTGTGTAGAAATCCATCTAGCCTTCCGAATTCTAAATAATAACGATAATATTCATTTTAAAATGCGTTCATTAATTATACTTCGGCCAATATGCGATAAGAAGATATAAAAGTTTATAGCTAATATTTTATATTATGCAAGTCATACCTGTTATACTCAAAGTCATCAATATTCTTTTGGGTGTTTTACATACCAGACAACACTTTATTTTTACAATTTTTCATTGCACACATTGCACACTGCTATTAGCAGACATTGTCATTGTCAACAAGTTTTTAATTCCTTCAGGCAAGGGCGATGAAATTTTATTTCCAACTCTGAGTGCAAGATCCAGATAAACCCGGAGTTATCAATTCTCGCACTCACACCTGAGCTGATCCTGGACGGAAAATCAAGAGGGTTGGGAAAGAAACACACACACACACACACACACAAGAAAAATTGAGAGCGTAGGCTTCCGCGGCCGGAGTCAGTATTTACTAGGCTGTCCGGGTGACGCCGCGTCCATGGCGAAGGTGCTGACGTGTCGGTCGCCATTCTGCGACCTTCCTCAGGGCGTAATGCTCGCATTACGCCCTGAGGAAAGTCGCAGAATGCGAGCGTCACCTGGACAGCCTAGTAAAAAAAAATACTGTGAAATATTTTACGTGCGCCAGATATACGTTTTTAACATGATTTTCTATTCATGTAAGACCGAATGTCGTAAAATGCATATAGTACGACGAAACTAATGAGAAGAAAAGTTCAAATTAATTTGTATTAATTCGTATACGTCACGTAAACATTCGTGCCTCAGTGTTAAAATCCTGCAGTTCTTTAGAGACAACTGGGCCGGGCAAAACAAGAATATCTTGATTGTTCAATTTTAAAGCTCATAGGATTTTTTTTCAAATACGTCACTACTTTTCTAACCTTACATATTCATTTATATTCTGTGATCAAGCTTTTTCTTTAATTGATAAAAATCAAACGGAATAGGGAATGTCTGGCTCAGAAGTATGGTATGACATACCATAGTACCAAAAGCTTCTCGGAAATTTTCAGGTGTTAAAGTGAATCAGTACATGTTATTGAATTATAAATACCACCTAAAAACATTCTTCAAGAAGGTAATCAAGAATGCTTCTGAGACTTTTAAAATTACTATATATCTAAACTTCATTTATTAAGGAAGAGATATGTCTGTTTCTACTGAGCATTGTGGAATTATCAACTCCAAATTTCGGATATTTAAAGCACCACAGCAGCTCCCTCAGTTGAACGCACCCAAAGCAAACACTGGGGCACTTCCACGGAATTCTAAAAAGTACAATGATGTTATGAACACGTTCGCAAAAGTTCATTCCGTCCGTGCACATTGACTATTACAACAGTCTTCTCTCTATAGAAAACAAAAAACCTAAAAGAGGAATCTGAAACAGACACTGGTGTGCCTTAGAATGATTAACATTTCTTTGGTGAATAAAATTAATATGATCAGAAATATCTGCAATAAAAATTGTTGCAAATTATAACTTTAATGTTAAATATTTGTAAGTATCTTTCTATAGAAACATGAAAATAAATCATTTATATAAACTTGTTATTGCTTGAACCCATTATAGAAATTTGGGATGCAAGAATCAGATATATCCAACACGTATCTCTCTAATTATTACCTATTTCTGCTGAAGCTATTGCGTTTAATATTCGATGAAATATTCATATTGTTTCCTTCCTCCATCACCTCACAGAAGAAAACGTTATACATTTCATATTTGAAGTAAGGTTTGAACATCGTTATTAATTCCGTAAGTTTGAATGATTTTCATAAAAGAATCATTGCCCAGAATCTTTTTTTGGTAAAAAAACAGTCCTTTAAATGTACATTTACTCCGTGATTACTTCTCAAGAGTAGCTAATCTCACAATGCACTGGATGATCGTGTTTGTTTTGTGAACGTGGTTATTCTGCACACACAGTATGTTTGTCCTGAAAGTTTGGTTGTATTACCTGTTCTTGTGGCATATACGTCCTCTGTGTTGAGAATTTGAGCAAGTGGGAGGAATTAACAGCGAACAATGGAGTTTATGTCCGTTGAAAGAACAGAGTGGAAGAGACTTAAACCAAAGAAAGAGAGGAAAGAGGAAGTAGTAAGAGCAAAGAATGTTAAAGGAGAAGCATAGTTTGATCACACAGGAATCTTGTTTAAATATAAAAGGAAAATATCGGGGAATATAAAAAGGAAACTAGAATGTTTAAATACTTATTCCCCTGCTAACGGAGATTTGCATCTAAATTTATCATCAATGGCAGATGGTAATACGGAAAAAGAAAATTCTGATAATATAGCAGTGGTCGTGTTATCCAAAAACAATCAGTTGGTCAATAATATTCCAAATTCATTAAGTGCATTATCTTTATGCATTATTCCTTCAAATATTGTAATATTACCACCTCAAATAAATAATTTTGATATTCAAATTTGTCGACTTTTTGAAAAAACACCAAAGTCATTTCACACCTCACTTTACCCAATACTTTCCACAATACTGTTTAAGCTCGAACTACAAAAGCATTCATTAGTATTTACAATAGCTCGAGAAAGTGCAAAACAATTTTCATGTTTGAAATGTCTTCTAATTTTGTCATGGAATGTTTTTTTCGATCTACTAAAAAATTGTGTTTCTGTACTATGTTTTTTTTTAAAAAAAACCTTCAATTACTCTCGAGAGTCACAAACTAATCTGTGTTTTCTTAAATTACCTGCAAGTCAGGGTTTTTACTGATATTCTTCATCTGAGTTTCTGATGCAACAGACAGCAATTTAATTCTCACTAAATAAATAAAGAGAAACCTATCTTACGCAGAAGCAACTGTTTCCGGAGAAAAATAACAATTACCGCAGGGGGGCGACTTAATTGAGTTTATGATAAGCGTTTGGTAAGGTAAGCGATTATAAGCTATAAATTGTAGTATATGCAATGAAGTTAGATCTGCTTTAAGTATGTTCATATTCGTGTGAATACGTATTTAATATAACTTATGATGCAAACACTTTGAAAACTCCAAATGCTTGTTTAATTAGTCTGAAAACTGTAATGGGAAGTTACCCTTTATTTTTAACGACAATTCAACGTGAAACTATTCATTTTTATTAAAAGCGACAAGAGCACAGCGTTTTGCAAATAAGTTGTTTGAATCACCAGGTGCAATAAAAATACAAATTTGGTTTACGAACATTTTCGAAACACGGTTATAAAAAAACTTAACACAACAGTTGAAAATAAATGCACAGCAATAATTAAAATGTGTTAAACAATGTTAAAGTAGATAAAAGAACAACAAAATGTGTAATAGATGTTTCTATTGTCTGCAAACCCTGAGCAAACACATTACGCCAAGCGGCGCCCCGTTTTCCCGTCGCCCTGTCCCAAGCGGCGTGGCGCCGGGCGAGAACCGGCCAAGGGAGAGGGGCCTTTGGCTGCTGAAATGAGAGGAGGCGCCTCGCACCCAGCGCCCACTTGCCCACTTGCCACTTGCCACTTGCCACTTGCCACTTGCCACTTGCCACTTGCTACTTGCCTCGCGCTCGTCCGGCCGCTGCTCCCGACACGCCCATTAGTCCGCCCCCAAAGGGCGAGGCCAAGGAAACCGCCGTTCGGGTTCTTAGGTTCGGGAGACGAGTCGGGCTTCTAAGACCTGGTAAGAAAACTGTTCAAGTGCTTATTCTCGACCTCCATGGTCTTCCGGGTGAACACACACTATATTCAATATCTTCGATCATATTAGGGCAATCAGGCGAATACGGAACGATTGTTTGGTGTACTTTCCTAACATATAGTCCAAGTACTGTGTAAGGTGACATTGTTATCATACGTGTGTACATATACATATTTTATATATATATATTATATATATATATATATATATATAATATATATATATATATATAAATGGGAGAGGGAAGGGAGAGGGAGAGGAGAGGGAGAGGGAGAGGGAAGAGGGAGAGGAGGGGAGAGGGAGAGGGAGAGGGAGAGGGAGAGGGA
>BOPP01000292.1:379206-390528 GCA_017312745.1 Gryllus bimaculatus | reverse complement strand
GCACGGTACAGTGAACCATACGACCTGATTTACATGCTTGTGGGAAATGCGCATGTGCTCGTTCGATACAATTCCGAAATCGTTCGTTAAAGGATACACCGAAATCATTCGGCGTTCTGTAAATTGGGTCTAACAGCGGTCACTATTGGTCACTTCTTCTACAGCGGTACCTTTGTTTTGTTCTTGCACTCGGTAACAAAAGTTATTTTGATTCTTACTCACAGAAGGTACCCAATTTTATTATAGACAGTCCACTATTACAATATTTGATTAAAACTACTGTTCAAAACATCCAGTAATAAAACAAATTATTTTATTATATTAGTTAGTTCAATGTTTCGCGAATAAACAATTCTGCATCTTCAGGCAAAATAAAACTAACACAATAAAATAACAGAAGTGAAAATTTTATAACAATGGTTTTGTTTTTTTAAAATAAAAACGATAAGTGCAATAATAAGGTAACAATATAATAAACGGCAACAAATACCATTTGAGGCCTTGCTAAGCCAAAAGAGCTAAGTGCCAAAAATGCTTTTATCGGGAAATCAATAAAAAGTGTGGGAATTCGTATGGCTATAAAATTAATTTATCAACAAATTAAGTATACTTTGCATAAAGTTTTATTATATCCACATCAATTTGCAACATATTTAGGAATCAGAAAGCGCACAATTATGTTTGAAAATCTGATAAGTGGAAAGAAGCTGTGTCCATACCAATATCTTATCCAAATGAGCTAAATCCATCTTTAACTTTATGAGCTACGCGCATTACAATGTCCTGAATAAGAGGACAAAGTTGTGTTATTAAATTTTGACCAGCAAATACTACTATGTCTGACTGATATACCTCATGCTATATGAATTTATATTTCATTTCTAATGTAGAGAAAGGATTTTCTTCTCTCTTGATCAATATAACGCGCCATTTTCTGTAAGTCACCTTTTTCATTTTCAGACTAACTCTTGCAGAAACACATATACTTCCATCATGACAATGTGTTCCTGCTTGATCTCTGGTTTAAACACTTTACACTTAAACAAGGTCCTCTAGGAAGTTGAAACTTATAGTTAAAGTAAAAACTAACTATAAATGGTGTTCTCTTCTCAAGTATCCATGTAACCCCAGTGATTTATAGTTTGGATGTGTTCAATGAGATAGACACTGATCTTCAATGTTTAGGAATTTACGCTTCATTTTCATGATATTGAATGGTCTGGATTTTCTGGTTACTTGAATTGCAGCACTGAGATGGTTTGGAACATAAATGTGAAATACTACACTTTTCAAGATACAATAAAATCACATTAACACAATGACTAATAGGGTTCGCTACACGGCACATAGCTCTTTTAGAAAATCATATTAAATCTTGACTGATAACCAGAGCCAAGTAGCTTTTACAACTTCTTAAACGAGGTTTGGAACTCTTAACTATGTATTGGCGCCAATTTATATAATTTTTATATGTCAAAAATGTTGATACTTTGGTTCTAAAGGCCTTTGGCTTCTAAAGGTCTCATTTACTCACTTGCTGTAAGGGTAGAAAAAGTATGTGAATGAAGTTCTGAACATAACAGAAAGAATTTTGTGTAGTCGATAACTAAAATAACACAATAGTTGTATTTAGTTATATTACTTAAAAGAATTGAATAACCAAATAATGAAGGCAAGTTTGATTCCAATAATCCGGTAATACTAGATAGTGAACCGCGAAATTATGCAATATTAATTTTAGAAACCCTATCTAAAAAAAGTTGAATGATACATTAAGCACAAATCAATAATGCAACGCTAGTATCACGTCTAAGACGTGGCCATATATTAAATAAACTTAATAAGATAACAATTGAAGCGTACAAAATGGAGATTGATTTCTTTACATCTTGGTTTACTACGTTTTAATGTCTCTCTATCTTGGTCTTTCCTTTACCTCTTCAGTCCTACTTTCTGAGACTCCTCCAAGTAATTTTATCTCCTCCCTCAATTTACTTTTCACTTCTAATTTCGTTAGAACGAGTACATTCACCTCTCCGCTGACCATGGCACAACATGTAGAACACAACCACTGCACCCGTGACATTTGATTTTTCAGTTCTTTCAAGTAATATAACTAAATACGGCTAATGTCTAATTTTAGTGATTGTCTAAAAACCGACATTTTTACTATTGTTTATAAATTAATTCATACACTTGTTTCTATCCAAACAGCCAAAATAGGATTTGTTGCCACTTCCTATTTTGTTTACCTCGTTCATGCAGTTGTTATTTTTAATCTTTAAAACAAAAACATCTATAAAAATATTAATTTAGTTATTTTATTGTGTTACCGTTTTATTGCAATTGCTATTACTATTCCGCGAATTTTTATTTGATAACTCTGTTTGCTCAAACCGAGTTTCTTACGAGTTTGGTCAACAGTAAATTTTCGAAGATCTTAATGGAACAGTGCGTATGTATATTGGAGTAGAAGGCTATTTTTTTCTAATAACTCAAAAAGACTTGTCTTTGTCATGTACTCGTTCGCTCAATCAAAGCGTCTTAGCACAGATGCAATGCGTGATGCTTTGAGAGTAAATTCTGACCAAAGATTATATATTTTCTATTCATTTATGCAAAAAAAATAGTATTAGTCTGTTCAGGGCTTGATTTATAATATTTTAGGTCCCAAATTATTATTTTAATAGAAATAGGTATATACTCAGAATATAATTTAATAATTATTCCCAAGGTACCGGAACGCCATTCCGCCGTGTTCTGCCAGAAATCAAGCCCTGAGTCTGCACCTGGTAATTATTAAAGGCGGATAACTACTAATACATATTATATCGTATATTATATCTACTAATACATATTACTCAAAGTTGCCTACCACTTATTCAATGGAACGACAGTTCATAGGAAAAGTTCCTTTGGATTTATACATTTCCTACGAAAGAAATAAACGCATTGGAAGAAGCATTGGATATCAGACAAACAGAAAGAAAAAATAACAAATTTGGAGAAGGGTTAATACGCAATCTGAGGTCGCAGAAAGCATTGCAACTTCTCTGCAACTTCTTTGAAATTAAGTTTTTAAGAAACAAGTTGAAAGACGAAATTTAATCGCAAATGGAAATCATATCAAAAAAGTATTTATTGGCCGTTTAAACCTAATTTTGCACTTTATTTGAATGAGAATCAGCATAAACGATATATGATGCAAAACACACAAGCCCATGTTTAATATTTCAATGTGATCTTATTAGAACGTGTTTGGTTATTGTTGGTTTTGTAATTTTGGTTAGGTTACATTAAGATTTTGCGATCTTTTCGTTGCACCATCTGTCCCAGCTCCCGTAACTTCCCGTTCTTCGCGGGTTCCAGGGGCATTCCGCCTCGTCGCCCTTCTAAAATTATTTCCTCCTTGCGTTATTGGAATGATCCCCACCCCACATCCTCGGCCGCTAGACGTGATCCTTAGCCCATCCATGGTGGTTGTTTTTTTGTTGTTGTTTTTTGTGCTTAGGTATTCCATAGGCCCATCATGGCTGCTTACAGCCGGTTCGGATGAGAGTTCATGCTAATGGAGATTTGGAAGATGAGTGGGGGAGCCCATCCAGGAAACTACGTCCTTGTCTAACGCGGGAGTCAAAAGCCTTGGGCGCAAGCGGCCCATCCCCATGCGCCACCCAGACCGACAAGGTATGGAAGGACGAGGGTCGGAAGGTGAGAAGTGGTAGTCAGCAGAGTTGCACCATGCAACAACACACAAGCAAACAACCATGTTGGAACCTGCGACCCTTCCAATCGACACCGTCAAGGCGCCTTAACGATCTCTGCTGCCCAGATTAGCACATTAGCAGACAACCTTGTGTTCGAAGCACGCGACGATTAATTCTGTTAGTATGTACTCATACTACTCCAAATAAAGGCTCGCATTTAGATAAAACTTCTAATTCTAGCAAAACTCCACGGTCGGTTGTTGGAAGTCGTTCACACGCTTTCTATCCTAAACATAGTATTTTCTTAGTGAAGTAAAGATTAGACAGTTATTAGATATAATCGACATAGCTTCAAACAATCTTTATTCATTTTGAGAACTGCTTTATTTTTTCATGAACTTAACGAAACATTGCATCTTGACGTCCAAGGAGGGAGTTTCCTCCAAGATTCTACAACAATTGGTCCATAATATTGCATTTCAGAATTTTGTCACTAGTTCTTATTTTTTTGTAATTTCGTGGAAGCTGGTAAATATTTCTCTAAATTACGTCGGGTTCAAACATTTACCAGAAAATTAATAATATAGTCGAAAATTGATTAGTTGATTGTGTCCTGGCACGTCAACTACTGCGCTAATTATACCCATTAGTGAAGGAATTGTTATTTGTGCCTGGAGGTGGCGGTGTTCCTTCCCCGCTAGATGGCGAGATCCGGCGCAGACCTATTTGCTTCCAGGGAATTTCCCCTACCAGGTATCGCCCCACAGCGGAGCACCGCTCCAGCCGAGACAAGCTCATGTTCCCGACTGGTCTTTCTACATGTGTGATAGCGTATGTGTATGTGTGGGGGCAAGGATAGAGCAAGGATGACTAAGAAAAGATCGCGCGTGGTCCTTCCGTGACGCGTTTCTTAGGACACTGCTCTGGCATTCGCCTGGTATTGATCGGCAAAATTTCTAGAAAACTATCGATCAGAGCAGCCGATTGCTAGAATTGTCCGTCAGGCAGCGGCGGAATTTGTATATAGCTAGTGTCAAAAATCCGCCAGAGTCGGGTCGCAAACCCTAGGACCTTATGGTCAGAGGCGCTAAGGAAGCAGCGGTAATGTTGGTTCTGAACTGAACTTTGCCGAATATAGTAGAATATAGGGCCTACAACTTTTATTAGCACATAGCATAACTCTATAGATTGATTCTATGTATACTGACAGAATGTATGACAAATTTAACGAATCGGTGCTTTTGTACTAGCATTTGGAGTCCTAGTGTGCAATGAATTGTGTCCATGAATATTGAAAATTCATAATTACAAAAACATTTATTTTGAAATAAAAATAGCGTAGCACATCCCGAACAGTACATTCTCTGATTTAATAAAACGGACTAATTTAACTGTTTTGTAGTCGAAAGTACCTACTACACTAAAATAAATGGTGCATACTTAATAAATATTTCAATCATAGCTATTCATACAACATATTAAAGTACATGAACTTGCACACACTTGCAGAAACATTTTAGCGAGTTTTCAAATTAATGCGTATGTAATCTGTTATGCAAATCATTCACTCATTGGTGCCACAACAAGATGAAACTAATAAAGCTCAAGGATGTTCGGTCATTGACATTATGAAGACAAAAATATTACGTTTGTCCGAATAAATAAAAGTTTGTTTTTAAAACATTACTGTAAAAATACGTGTTAATATAGCTTCAGAAGAATAGTAACCCAAGTAAGTACAACCTAAATGTGCGTTAAGTTGACGAGAATCCGAAAAGAAATTGAAGGAACAGCACCCTCGCATCGGAAAGCCAGGTGAGTTACGCTGAATTTCTATGTCCGGCCAAGAGTGATTCAGGGTAAAAGTCTGCGCGTATGTACATGGATGATGCATCAAGTAAAGGGGGAAAGATGACACCTGCCAAGAAGCGGATTGTGTTACAATCGTCGAATCAAATTGCCATTTTGTTAAAAAGTAAAGAAAGGAAAACCTGGAGAACCATTAGACTCCTTTTCATTAGTAATATTAATATTATAAATATGTGCATAACGTCGCTATATTGTCAAGCGAATGGAAAGGAAAATTATTTTTTGTCATTATTGAACTGCCTGCAATAGGTCGTAACCAAAAATCAGTGGCGCAAATCCAGTCTAAGGGATGCGTGTACATCACCCGATTGTGTTTGGAAGACAACGGTAAACTATTGTATGGTATAATTCAGATTGTCACTCGTAAGTTCGTATCTAGTTAGAAATTAATCAGAGATCTCATAATTTACCGCATAAGCCTTATGATTGATGATGAATGATTTATTTCCTTCCTGGCGGATCCCTTACGCCTCACGGGATCTGACAGGAAGGGAAAAAATCGTTTCGCAATACTTCACGAAAATCAATATCATTATAATATTCGCAGCAGAGAACGAACGACTTTTATAACAATGCATCAATTTCAGAAGAGAATTTTCCTAATTCCTCCACCCGCATGTGTCCGCTTCCAAGTATATCATTGCAAATATTTTCGAAGTCAAAACGTACTTAACATTTGACTGGGTTGCAGGTTTAAGAGGGCGACGTGTTTCAGTCGCTCTCTTCCGCGAAAGAGATGGGCGCGCTGTGTGTCGTCTTGTTTCTTTTCGCATGTGACAGGGTGAAGAAACCGCCCGCCTACGCCTCGGAGCACGTGGCACCCGCCGCCGCCGCCAGCAGCCTGCGGTTGGCTCGCTCTCTCTCTCTCTCCCCCGCCTTCGCGCCCCCGCCCTCGCGCCCACGCCTCAGTGGAAAACCCGCGCGTCATACGAGCCGAGGCGGTGACGCCGTGCGGCGCTTAAAGGGGGATGTAGGGGTAATATGGCCAAAAAATTGATTTCTGGTTTTCATTCCCATATTATTCATTGTAGTTTTTCGTACCTTCTCCCATAGTTTTGCCTCAATCGGATTGCGGGAAGATCTTTAAAAAGTCATTAAGGTCTTCATTTGATATAGGTCTGTGAAATTAAGAGGTTTTGGGAATAATGTTTAGGGAATAACGGTTAAAGAAAAAGAAAAGTTTTGATGAATGTAAGGTACCAGAAACGACGTTTGAACGTTTGCAAGCAATTTCTCCAAACTTTATTTTTATATGGTAAATGTACCATTTGCTAAAAAACTATTCCACGTAAAATTATCAAATTTATACATAGTTGCAGTACAAAGAAAAGAATGTCTGCAAGGATTTTTTTAAAGTATAGCTTACATTCATCATGGTGATTTTACACTATTTTTTTTTAAATATTCAACATTATTTATTATTGGTTTAATTAATGAATAAATAAATGAATTAAAAAATTCGTATTATAAACAACTGCAAAAAAGAGTCATTTAGGACATCTTTTCGATAAAAACTCCTCCAGACTTCATTTCATTGTTCTATATCAAATTTCGGCTGCTTAAGAAAATGTAATACAATGTGTAAATCTGATTACTTCTTGCCTTACATACCATTCCCGTTGCCTCTCGGTTTGTTTGCCGAAATATTACTCGTACATGTAATAGATGCACTTGTGTTGCTCGTAGATAAACAGTCAACAGGAGTGAAAATTCCTCCATCTACTGACCAGAGCAGCATTCAGAGCAGTTTAATACAGAATTTAAAAATTTCGCTGATTTATAGTCGATTCGAGGTAACTTTTGTTAATTTATAGTCCTGCTATCTAATTCCTGCTTACCCACCCTAGCATCATGTAGCTGAAATCTTCCCAAGACAAGATTCAAATGATGTAAAAATGTAATATATTTTGGGAATAAGACAATAATGGTGTACATGTATGAACTTATGAAACTATATAATAAAATAATCTTTACAAAAATTCACATAAGGTGATTCTTGCTTAATCACTAAACAGGATCCCGTATATCTAACGAAAAATAACAATACCCAATATTTCAGATAACTGTTCACGCAACTGAGGAGCAACACAGTGTTTAACTAAACGAATGATCCAACAAAACAGACCGATAGAGTAAATACTCACTTCGTAATTTTATAATTGAGTTAAAAGCTGCTTTTCACTCGTTTAACGTTTTCAGTTATCTCCAAGCATTTAGTGCCAATTTACTTGCACTCGCCTCTGAAGTTGGAATTTCAAGAATCCTTTATCGAAGCTTCACTTATGGAAACCAGGGCGAGACATGTATCTGTGTTTACCGCAAAAGTAAGCATGTAATGTTGAAGCACACATACTACGATGTAGATGAAACGAATTATTACTAACTCTGCGTACTGAAAGAACGCCTGTTCAACCTACTGTGATTGCGCCACCAATGGAAATGTAGGCAACTTCATTGCCCTCTTTTTGTTCCGGTACGCAAAAGTCTGATGATACGAGGCTCTCTTCAGAAAGAAATGATTTGCAGCCTATGTAAATTTAACTCAAATTTGACTCTGCAAAAAATAATGTATGCACCTAAACTATGAACGGAGTTTTTCGAGCACGAAAATGTCTCACGTATGTGACGTGTATTTTTTTTCTCCAAGGACTTTAAATAACCACGTACCTTCTGCACTAATCCACGTTTCTCACAGTTGTCCAATATTTTCGAAAAAGTCAGTCACATTGTGATATGTAACGAATGAAAAACAATACTTATGTGGATGTAACCACAAAATAACACGCTTGCTCTTGGTACATGCTTCATTATCTATCTGCTGAAATCAACACTAGTTCAACATTTTGGGGAGTTACATTTTTGTTCTCAAATACAATCATACATGTTTGAGTAAATTCCGAAATATGGAAAATTCGAAAATTACTGACCAATTCACACATTAGCGAGACACTTTGGATAAAGGTGTATGAACGACAAAATTATCATTTCGGACATTTGGCGAAGGTTGGTATTAGCCACAAGGAGCTGGCTGAAGTGAAGCGATTGTTCAAGTGTGAGGCGTCCCCTGTGTTCGCGAGAAGTATTCTGTCCTAAAATGCGTTGCAAAGCCTGCGTTGTAGAGTCTCATCGAGTATGTATATTCGAGGGTCGGAGGTCGAAGCCTCATCGCCCAATTTCGGATATGCTTAGCAAAGCGTCAACAGACATAAGCGAGGTTAGGTTACGTTAGATCAGGCATATCAAGGTCGCGGGCAAAGTACCGTTTAGAACAATTGCCGCAAGATTTAAAAGTCAGAATTGTACAAATTTCTCAGAGATGGCGGTACGTCGCAGGATACTGTTCCATGACGGTCTTCTGGAGAAGTCAGTGGACAGTTATTGCCCCAAACTTATCGATATCGTTACCATTTACACTACGAGAGCAAAGAAATTATCCGAGGAAATGATTTATACCATCAGTAATATTTTAACTTATCAATTGATCGTAAATTTAAACATTTTGAAATCAAAGTATTTCGATTTCGTAAGAGTGTTCACTTAAGAGAGCAATGATTGCAGTAAGTTCCTTCGTTCAAGTTAGGAACAAAGATGTTTGTTTCTTCACAGATGCTTGCGTGCGCACGTAAGAAAGATATAATTAATCTGAGAGGGGTTTTACCAAAGCAAAGCTTAAATAGATACTTTTTAATGTACTTCACATTATTGCTACATACAAAAAAAACAGAATAATTTAATAAAATATAGAACAAAACGAAAACAGACAATTCAAACATGCCCTTAGCCAAAATGATTTTACTGGACACACTTTTGAAAGAAAATAAACACAGAATAAAGTAATAGCTAATAGAGTTTATAAACAGCATTCAATAAATATTTGCAATAAACAGGTTTTTGGGTGAAGCATCAATTCGTCGTGAAATTTCAAACGCGCTTTATGCTTACCTTCCGCACTACAGCCTGCGCGTATACATCCCTTTCTGAAAACAACCCTTGGTTGGAGAGGAAATTCGAGTGGAATCAGAGGAAGTTGCGGCAGTGCTCGCCGAAACGCCGGCTTTTCAGGGGCGGAGGAGGGGGGGGGCAAGTAGCACGTGCAGGCGAATTTTGACATATCGCCGTTTGAATGTACCGTGTAAAAAGAAATGTACTATTGACATATTTAATAGTGAAACTTCACTTGTCTCAACTAGCCTTACAAACTTCACACCAACAGCTTAATCCCTGTTTAACATGCAATATTTATCATTTCCTCTATCCGTAACGTACTTCACTTACCCTAGCCACCACCTTGTGATGGTTAATGTGCACGTCTTCCGACTAAGGTCCGAAGTATACTTTGAAGCTATTTTTACTTTGGACTTCATCCCCCCTTTTTGGAATTTTTATTTAACGCCAAAAAAGTCAAAGACTGTATGTGACTTTCCATGGTGTGACCTGTATTCTGTTCAAATCTTACATTCTGAGAAGTGTTCATTGTCCCAAAATCCGGTCATTTGCAGCGGGACGTGTTCATTGAGGCTAATTTGCGAATAAGCCAGATTCGGATGCTAACTTATAACATAAAATCTATATCATATCCCTTCTAAACTAATTTGTAATCGATCTACAGACAAAAAAATAACTTCTTCAGAGTAACGGGGAGCTTCCCCAACCACTCACCGAGCAGCACGCCGACCACCACGCCGGCCACCGTCGCCAGCAGCAGCAGGTTCTCGGCCAGCCAGCGGCGCGCGCGCCCGTACAGCCCCGGAGCGGCCTTGCGCGCGGGCCGGCGCGCCCGCGCCTCCACGCCGCCCCCGCCGCCGCCTCCGCCGCCTCCGCACGTCGCCCCGGGGGCCATCTTCCTCTCGATGTAGTCTGGAAAGCGAGGAGTTCCCTCCATGGTGGCGCCCGCTTCGTTGCGTTGCCTTGCGCGCGCCCTCGCGCCTCGCCCAGACCCCCAGCAGCCGCCCCCGGCGTCTCTGCCTCGCGCCCGCTTGCGACTCGGGGCCCCCGCGGCTTCTGCGAGCTTCGCCCGAGTGAGCCTACGCGTGCTCGATCAGCTTCGCTTTTTTTCGGTTCGTTTAATATCGCGCGACGATCTCGCAAGCTATATCTTCACGTTCCCTTGTTTTTTTGCAATGTACCCACTGCCTTTCACCGTCAAATGACCCTCCGCTTTTTCCTCGCCGACGTCTTTATCCCCCCAACGCAGTTTATCTGAGAGCGATTCGATATACTGTTTCTACTATTTCCCCCGTCGCCTTGTTTCCTCATGCACTTGCGGCCGCCCGCCGCCCGCCCACCTTCGCGTCTCGCGCCCACTCCGAGCCTCCCGCGGCGGTCCTCCGCCCGCCGTGCACTCCCGGCCGCGACCTACGCCCCTCGACGAGCCAGCCCATTTTCACGGCTCCCTCCGCCCCTGACTGCACCTGCCTCGCTGGAGGCGCACGAGCGCACTGGCCCGCCGAGCCGGCCGAGCCGAGCCAACCCGCCGATCATGGGGAGGCGCCTTGCAACGGGCTGGAGCCGTATTGATCTCCCCGCCTCCGGCCCAGCGCCCGCCCCGCCCCGCCCCCCCGCCACCCACATGGCACACCCCGCGCTGGTGCGCCCTGCCGCTGCCCTTCCCCGTCCCCATCCCCCGCCCCGCTTCCCCGACCGGGCAGCGGCCCGCCCCCCGCCGCGCCACGTCGCCCCCGCCGCTCGCCTCCTCGCTTCACACGGGACCCACGCGCCCGGCGGCGTGAGGGGCGCGTACAACAGG
>BOPP01000292.1:248649-376187 GCA_017312745.1 Gryllus bimaculatus | reverse complement strand
GGGAAAACTGTTTCCCGAAAGTTAACTCTGGAAAATTGTTAATAAAATTATTAAAACTTTGTGGAGATAATTTCCTTTACAATACCATGGATTATCACAAGATATCCGCTACCACCACGTAATTTAAGTTTGTTTATTAAAATGAATAAATAATTCACTAAAGGAGCTACAACACCACATACTTGCATTTCCACCACTTTCGCACCACCACACCCTCGCATTATTTTAAATTTGCAACTTTTTGAAACTTCAGAGATTTCAATTATAAAGAGACCCGTGCCATTCGTTTAAGTCTCCTTTCCGTAAGAAACAAATTTGGAGAGGTTTTTAGAAAAATATGTTTTATCAATTGCATTGACTTTTCGCACAAATTACGCGAAAACTATTCATTCGTTCACAAAATTTTATATGATTTTTATTAAAGAGCTGATTTTTTTAAATAGGATTTGTCTAAGGCAAAAATCGCTATCTTCAATTTTATAGTTTTGAAATGTAAACTTTTTGAAATTTTCAAAAATTTGGAGTTCGCCGCGAATGGGACAGGCACCATATTTTTTACCGTCCCTTGACACTGTGGGGAGAAAATTTAAAGAAAAAATTTAGAGCAGGTTTTGAGAAAAAAAAATAATGAAAAATATTAATGAAAAATTAGTGTAATTTTAAAACCACGTAACTGTTACTATTTGCTTGAGAAAAAAAATTTAAAACGCAAATTAGCAGAAAATTCCATAACCTTCAAAACTGTTCTGAACCATTTTTGCAGTAAGATCAACCACGAAAATGTTATTTTGCAAAAACCAAAAAATTCCCGTAAATTTCGTTATTTTGTGGTTGACAAATCTTTTCCCAAAGCGTGTCGAGTGGAAAAATTAAGGTTTTCTTACTAATAATGACTCATCGACTGGTCTAGTTTCCGTACATGGTGCTTTTTCGTACACTAGTATGTATATGTACCATAGTCAAAATTACAGATTGCTACAAAATTCAATAGCGAGAATTTGGTTCAAATATTCATTAAGAAGGCACCTGTTATAGAATCAGTTGCTTGTTTTAACATAGGCTTGCCCCCTTGTTTTGCTATTAACCTCACTAGCGCCTAAACCATACAGGATTCGTCCAACTATGGATATTCCACGACCAATATGGTCGAAATGAAGGCCCGGTGAATTTCAAAGGGCCTTCTAATTTTTTAGGGTACCTTTTCACTGAACTGTTTATCAGGAGGAAGAAAATGGGAAAAATATGTTATTCAAGTTCTATTTCCATTTACACTTTTAATTTTAAAGAAATCAGGTATTTATATTTGGCTCTGGGCACATGAACTTCTAAAGGACCCAGCGATGGATTGGATGGATGGCTGCTTGGCTCACATATCTATGTTCTCGAGGTAAAATCCGACCTCGGGCTAATACTTCTGCGGCTTCGGAACACTCGCAGCGGGAAGTGTTGAGGTGAATTCCCGAGTGAAGTAACCCGCGGCTGACTGCAGAAATATTTGTGGCCACATTTTAATGTGTGAAATATTCGCGTAGACTCAGCGAATATAATATTACGTAACCGTTACTAATAAAACGAGAAAGTATATTGTTGAAAGTATGAAACACCACTATATTGTTAGTACTGCGAATTCAGTGGATACAACTAGCCAACCATTTAAGATCTAGTATTGAGCAGTAGAATCAACAGTGTTGCTGTTTTATTGACCACTCTGTGCTCACTTCATATGCGTTATTTATGAGTACTTGCCCTTATATGCCAATGGCTCTTATCTCACCAAAACGTTTTGTGGACACCGCATCGATTTTTTATTATTTTTTATTGGAGTATTTACATTTACACATATTTTCCTCAAAGCATATTTCACAGTGAACGAGTTTGCAACACCGTCATGCCTTAAAAAATGATCCGTGCTGAGCAGGCAGCTGTAGTGGTAACCACATAAGAAGACGGGAAAGCACTGGTATATTCTGTTAATAGGAAATGCATGTTCATCGTTATAGTTGTAAATGATAGACTATGAGAGAAAAGAGAGGCAGAAAAAAAGAGAGGCAGAAAAAAAGAGAGCAGAAAAAAGAGCAGAAAAAAGAGAGGCAGAAAAAAAAGAGAGGCAGAAAAAGAGAGGCAGAAAAAAGAGAGCAGAAAAAAAGAGAGGCAGAAAAAAAGAGAGGCAGGAAAAAAGAGGACGGCAGAAAAAAAAGAGGCCGAAAAAAGAGAGCAGAAAAAGAGAGGCAGAAAAAAAGAGAGGCGAAGAAAAAAAGAGAGCAGAAAAAAAGAGAGGCAGAAAAAAAAGAGGGCAGAAAAAAGAGAGGCAGAAAAAAGAGAGGCCAGAAAAAAGAGGAGGCCCAGAAAAAAAAGAAGGCCGAAAAAAGAGAGCAGAAAAAAAGGAGAGCAAGAAAAAAAAGAGAGGCAGAAAAAAGAGAGGCAGAAAAAAGCAGAGCAGAAAAAAGCAGAGCAGAAAAAAAAGAGAGACCAGAAAAAAGAGAGCAGAAAAAAAGACGAGAGAAAAAAAAGAGAGCAGAAAAAAGAGAGAGCAGAAAAAAAAAAAGAGAGCAGAAAAAAAAGAACCCAGAAAAAAGAAGCAGAAAAAGAACGCAGAAAAAAGAGCAGGCAGAAAAAAAGAGAGGCCGAAAAAAAGAAGGCAGAAAAAAGAGAGGCAGAAAAAAAGAGAGGCAGAAAAAAGAGACAGAAAAAAAAGAGCCAGAAAAAAAGAGCAAAAAAAAGAAGCAGAAAAAAAGAGGCCAGAAAAAAAGAGAGCAGAAAAAAAAGAGAGGCAGAAAAAAAGAGAGCCCAGAAAAAAAAGACAAAAAAAAAGAGAGCAGAAAAAAGAGAGCCAGAAAAAAAAAGAGAGCAGAAAAAAAAAAAGAGAGCAGAAAAAAAAAGAAGGCAGAAAAAAAAGAGAGGAACTTCCCAGAAAAAAAAAGAGAGGCACCAGAAAAAAAAAAGGCAGAAAAAAAAGCAGAAGGCAGAAAAAAAAAGAGCAGAAAAAAAGAGAGCCAGAAAAAAAAAAGAAGATGCCAGAAAAAAAGAGAGGCAGAAAAAAAAGAGAAGAGCAGAAAAAAAAGAAGACAGAAAAAAAGAGGCCCCAGAAAAAAAAAGAGAGGCAGAAAAAAAAGAGAGGCAGAAAAAAAGAGCAGGCCAAAAAAAAAAGAGAGGCAGAAAAAGAAAAAGAGAGGCAGAAAAAAAGAGAGGCAGAAAAAAAAGAGAGGCAGAAAAAAAAGAGAAGGCAGAAAAAAAGAGAGGCAGAAAAAAAGAGAGCAGAAAAAAAAGGCGCAGAAAAAGACGAGCAAAAAAAGAGAGGAGAAAAAAGAGAGGACAGAAAAAAAAGAGCAGAAAAAAAGAGAGGCAAAAAAAAGAGAGCAGAAAAAAAGAAGCAGAAAGAAAAAGAAGGCAGAAAAAAAGAGACAGAAAAAGAGAGGCAGAAAAAAAGAGGCAGAAAAAAAGAGAGCAGAAAAAAAGAAGGCAAAAAAAAAAGAGCAGAAAAAAAGTGAGCCAGAAAAAAAGAGAGGCAGAAAAAAAGAGCCAAAGAAAAAAAGAAGAGGCAAAAAAAAAGAGAGGCAGAAACAAAAGAGGAGGCAGAAAAAAAGAGGGCCAGAAAAAATGAGAAGGCAAAAAAAAGAAGAGGCAGAAAAAAAGAGAGCAGAAAAAAAGAACCGAGGCCAAGAAAAAAAGAGAGGCAAAAAAAAAGAGAGGCAGAAAAAAGAGAGCCAGAAAAAAAGAGCCCAGGAAAAAAAAAGAAGGCAGAAAAAAAGAAGCAGAAAAAAAGAGAGGCAGAAAAAAAAGAGGCAGAAAAAAAAAAAGAGGGCAGAAAAAGAGAGGCAGAAAAAAAGAGAGGCAAAAAAAGAAGGCAGAAAAAAAGAGAGGCTAGAAAAAAGAAGCAGAAAAAAAAGAGAGAGGCAGAAAAAAAAAGAGGCAAGAAAAAAAAGAGCCAGAAAAAAAGAAGGCAGACCCAAAAAGAGAGCAGACAAAAAAGAGAGAGGCAGACAAAAAAGAGGGCAGACAAAAAGAGAGGCAGACAAAAAAGAAGAGCAGACAAAAAAGAGAGCAGACAAAAAAGAGAGCAGACAAAAAAGAGAGGCAGACAAAAAAGAGACAGACAAAAAAGAGAGGCAGACCAAAAAAAGAGGCAGACAAAAAAAAGAGCAGACAAAAAGAAGAGCAGACCAAAAAAGAGAGGCAGACAAAAAGAGAGGCAGACAAAAAAGAGAGGCAGACAAAAAAAAATGAGCCAGACAAAAAGAGAGGCAGACCCAAAAAAAGAGAGGCAGACAAAAAAGAGAGGCAGACAAAAAAGAGAGGCAGACAAAAAAGAGAGCAGAACAAAAAGAAGAGGCAGACAAAAAAGAGAGGCAGACAAAAAAAGGCAGACAAAAAAGAGAGAGGCAGACAAAAAAAGAGAGGCAGACAAAAAAGAAGGCAGACAAAAAGAGAGGAGACAAAAAAGAGAGAGATCAAAAAAAGAGAAGGCAGACAAAAAACGAGAGGCAGACAAAAAAGAGCCAGACAAAAAAGAGGGCAGACAAGAAAGAGAGGCAGACAAAAAAGAGAGCAGACAAAAAAGAGAGGCAGACAAAAAAGAGAGCAGACAAAAAAAGCAGAGGGCAGACACAAAAAAAGAGAGGCAGACCAAAAAAGAGAGGCAGACAAAAAAACAGAGGCAGACAAAAAGAGAGGCAGACAAAAAAGAGAGCAGAACAAAAAAAGAGGCCAGACAAAAAAGAGAGGCAGACAAAAAAGAGAAGAGGCAGACAAAAAAAGAGAGGCAGACAAAAAAGAGAGGCCAGACAAAAAAGAGAGGCAGACAAAAAGAAGAGAGGCAGGAAAAAAAAGAGAGGCAGACAAAAAAAGAGAAGGCAGACAAAAAAGAAGAGGCAGACAAAAAAGAGAGCAGACAAAAAAGAGAGGCGACACAAAAGAAGGCAGACAAAAGAGAGGCAGAACAAAAAGAGAGGCAGACAAAAAAGAGAGGCAGACAAAAAAATGAGAGGCAGACAAAGAGAGCAGACAAAAAAGAGAGCAGACCAAAAAAAGAGAAGGCAACAAAAAAGAGAGCAGACCAAAAAAGAGAGGCAGACAAAAAAGAGGCAGACAAAAAAAGAGGCAGACAAAAAAAAGAGGCAGACAAAAAAGAGAGCAGACAAAAAAGAGAGCAGACAAAAAAGAGAGGCAGACAAAAAAAGAAGAGCAAGACAAAAAAGAGAGGCAGACAAAAAAGAGAGCAGACAAAAAGAAGCAGACAAAAAAAGAGGCAGACAAAAAGAGAGGCAGACAAAAGAGAGGCAGACAAAAAGAGAGGCAGACAAAAAAGAGAGGCAGACAAAAAAGAAGGCAGACAAAAAAGAGAGGCAGACAAAAAAAGAGCAACAAAAAGAGAGGCAGACAAAAAAGATAGCAGACCAAAAAAGACAGACAAAAAAGAGACGGCAAGACAAAAAGAGAGCAGACAAAAAAGAAGCAACAAAAAGAGAGCAGACAAAAAAGAGAGCAGACAAAAAAAGAGACAGACAAAAAAGAGAGCAGAACAAAAAAGAAGGCCAGAACAAAAAAGAAGGCAGACAAAAAAAAGAGAGGCAGACAAAAAAAGGATGCAGACAAAAAAGAGCAGACAAAAAAAGCAGGCAACCAAAAAAGAGAGGCAGACAAAAAGGAGGAGAACAAAAAAGAAGGGCAGACCAAAAAAAGGCAGACCAAAAAAGAGGCAGACCAAAAAAAGAAGCAGAACAAAAAAAGACGAGGCAGACCCAAAAAAGAGCAGACAAAAAAGAGGCAGACAAAAAAGAAGCAGACCAAAAAAAGAGGAGACAAAAAAAGGCAACAAAAAAGAGAGGCAGACAAAAAAAGAGAGCAGACAAAAAAAGAGAGGCAGACAAAAAAAAGAGAGGCAGACAAAAAAAAGCAGAGGCAGAAAAAAAGAGAGCAGACAAAAAAGAGAGGCAGACCAAAAAAAGAGAGGAGACAAAAAAGAGAGCAGACAAAAGAAAGAAGCAGACAAAAAAAGAAGGCAGACAAAAAAGACGCAGACAAAAAAGAGAGCAGACAAAAAAGAGAGCAGACAAAAAAAGAGCACAAAAAGCAGAGGCAGACAAAAAAAAGAGAGGCAGAAAAAAAGAGAGGCCGACAGAAAAAAGAGAGCAGAAAAAAAGAGAGCAGAAAAAAAGAGAGGCAGAAAAAAAGAGAGGCAGCAAAAAAGAGAGGCAGAAAAAAAGAGGCAGAAAAAAAGAGAGGCAGAAGGAAGGAAGAAAAAAGATAATTATAGCAACTGCTAGACGGCTGTAAGGAGTAATTTAACTAGTTTTCTTATATACTGATTTCCTTTCTTAACTATTAACATTCACTTTACGTGTATTCAAATCGGTTTCCGGAACTATAATATATACTTTATGTATTTTAATGATAAAACTTATATTTCCATTTTTTTGCTCTTTGCTGAATAATGGTTTTCGTTTACTTAATTTCCCCGATATAGCGGAAACCGTTAGCCAACTTGTACCTGAGAGTTCTTTGCAATCTAAAACGTGGCAGATACTTTACATTGCACAACCCCATATTTATATTTTAAAATTGTTTTTCGTGGTTCTAGGGGCCACCACCGCTCGCCTTCCTCCTCCCAGCTCGGAATCCAAACCTCAGTCAATCCACGTGGAATTAGTGGTGGACAAACAGTTCGTGGTATGCTTTCTCGGTGTTCCCGTATTTTGTCATATCTAACTATTTTATTAATCATTTGATAAATACTCTATTTTAGTGCCAGCGCACATCATGATTAAGAGGTATTGAATATGGATACGAGAGACATTGTGATTGAAGATTAGTCTTCTGTGATATGCACGAAATAAAGCATAGTCATTCACTACTCTTACAAATGAACTATTCAAATAAATACATGCATCAAAATGTCATTAGTTGTGTTGCATTAAGAAGGTGATATTTTTGATTACGACTCTCACATTGCTTAACTTCGTTCACACGCTCGGCGGCTCGTGTTCAAGTTCACAAGAGCACGTATACTCCCTATTGCAAAGACTCGTCACTATACATTAAAATATTATTCACTACAGCAGAATAGAATATTGTATTTGTACACATTGCTTTAAGCTTTCCGCTAATCGTCAAATCTCATCTTCTTTCTAGTTATGTGAGCGATCTCGAGTGGTGCCCAAGAGCACATTCGGCGATGTGCTGCTTCTGCGACTGGTCTGCACATGTACGACGAGTAACGTCATGCCTTACGGAACTGTAAAGCCGCATAACTTTTTAACATTTTCACTAATGCAAAATTTAACCCGAGCCTGTATTTAACATGAACACGTACACCTGCCGAGTATCGCAATATGCTAAATGTGTATATTGAATGTTACACCACGAAAGGCGCACTCAGTTTTTTTTTCTTGAGGTTGAGGTTACAGTTGAGCTCAGCCGACTTGTTTCCTTATGAAGTATTTTTCATTTTTGGCGAATAAAAACTAATTTTTACTTGTTGACTTACAATTAATATTTATAAGTACACATTTGATATATTAAATGATTTCATTAGTATTGAAAATTAGCAAATGCTATATTTTTTAAATGTATCTTTGGATTCTCGGGAGAATAAGGACCCTAGTTCCCCTTGGGTACCCATTATATGATGGCAGGGTTTTCGTTGACAATCAGGGGTAATAAAAATCAAGATTTGTTTTAAACGTTTATCATGATTTTTTATTTAATCAGATTTTTTATTTAAATTTAAGTATTCACATTAGGTACATTTTTTAGATATTTGAAAAATAGTGACAAAAATTGAGTAGAACAATGAGACTACCCCCACATTGACCTAGTTCTGAGATATTAAGGGTTTTACTAGAACTTTCATAATAACACAGAAACCATGGATCAGCAAAATCTTCCTGGAATACTTTTTTATACATGGAACATTTTTTCCCCAGGGCCTCCAAAGAGCCTTTTATTTTAGGAAGGGTTTCGTATTGTTTTCGAGATTTTTCAGTTTTAGTGTTTTAGCCCATAAGAACGTTTCATATTTGTTTCTCTTTGTACAGCCCTGATTTATGAAAAATATTGGCTGCAACAATTATTTCCCTAGAGCATACAATGAACCTTTAATTTCGGAAGCATTTTCGTTGTCTAGCAATGATTAGACGTTTTAGACTGAAGCTAGCAGCGCCACAATTTTGGGAAATCCAAAAGAGAAGAACATTCGGGAATAGAGCACTTCATTAGCCTTTAATTTTGGATATGCTTGGATGAGTTTGATTTTTGCGCGCAACTAGCGTTAGATGGCTTAGCTAAAACGAACTGATAGTGGACCTCACCAACACTGAATAAGAAGGAAGCGACACCCTTGGATGCCTGCTGGATACTTGGAACGACTTGAAATGTTATCAACTCGTTCAGCACCGCGCAAAACACATACTTGAAAGAAAATGTTCAAGCACAAAGCATTGTAAGTAGCATTTTTGTGATAATTGGCATTCGGACCGTCGTGAACTTTCCACCTGACGCAGCCTGAAAATCACCAGTGCCGCCGGTTCTGCGGCCGTTACGCCACCAGCGCTTCCAGGCAACCTGTTGCCAGGGCGTCAGTTGCCTCAGAGGGCATGTATGATGGCAAGACGGTTGTTTACATTGCATGTGCGGAAGGGCGAGAAAGTCCAACACTTGCATGAATAATTCAAATTAAATTAGTATTAAAATAATGTGTAGGACACGATAGGGAATACAATGTGATTGAATTGTTGAAACAATTCAATAAATAAATAATTTATCTGATGAATTGGAAACCAATTTTCATAACAATGGTATTATCTAACAAAGAAGTGACCTCAACAGTATTAAGACACTATGCAAGATTCTAGTTAACATTTTTCTTCAAAACATTACTATAAGAGAGGCTTAAAACAGACTTTTGTAAGATTATTAAGTACCTTGAAAGATATTGTTCCGTCGGTGCGATAAATGTATCCGGGTGGAGAAGTGAAGTTTCAACATGACAATTCGTCGGTTCACGAAAGCATATTTGCTTCATGTGTGGCTTGAACAGCAGGAGGAAGAACAGCTTCTGGACTGGCCTCCTGGTGGAGCTGTCCTGAATCCTATTGAAAATACGTAGGCCGATACGAAGCGTGTCATGGCAGAAAATTAGCCATATTCACCCCTTTCCATAACAGATGCTCTCTTCATTTATGCATGGGGAGAGAGAGCCTATTGTCCCAACTATCCAGCTACGCTGGTTGCTTGACTTCCTCGTAGATTGCAAGCCGGAACAGAGAACATGGCTTCGTTAGTCTTACTAAAGAGACAAAACGGCCCTTATGAGAGCTACATGAATAACTAAACATTCACAGAAATGTTGATAACAAAATAGTGTTAAAAGAACTGCTCGTTGCTAGTTAATATTGAGTGAGAAAAGGGAACTGGGAATAGAACCTACGAGTTCACGACACAACCTGCGACATCACTAACGCAGTGAGCTACCTCGCACATGGGAGTAAAGGGCATAAAATGATTTGAGAAGTTTTGTATCCCACACTTCTACATTGTAATACACGGTACTGTATAGTAACGGGAGAAAAATGTTATAAATAATGTATATTATTTCTGAGTTATGTTTCAACTCTATATTACAGAACTTTGTTACATATACTAGCTGAAATAACATAAATATCGGGTTTCCCACCAACTAGACTAAATAAATACAATATCTTCCATTTAACATTAACAGTATTAAGTGTTTAGAATATTAAGGTTACATTTCAATGATGATTAATGTCACAAAAACATAAAACATACCTTAAAATTGCTTTAATGATAATTATTACAGAAAGGACAAAGATATTGCATTATTCTAATACAGTTAAATATGTCCCAAAACAGCTATTTGAGAAATCATTGTAAAACATTTTAATATATTGAACCTTTTCCCTTCTATTTAATTTTTTTTTTAAATCAACCGACAGACTTTACAAATCAAGGTCAATGCTTGTTAAGTCTCTAAATGGCCTTTATTATTTTATTTCTAGGTCTGTGAGTTTCTTACATCGTTGTTTTCGACGATTGATTGTTTTAACATTGAAGTCCGTTTGTATGCACTTCCTGCCAAGTATTCAGGTATCCATACCACCGCGCTTCTTCCACTTCAGCCCAAGGGTCTCGCGAAGGCCAAGTGTCCCAAAGACCATCGCTGCACGGGCTTCTCAAAGGAAACATTTCCCTTACAAACAACTGTTTATAATTTCAAATCAAGTGTAAAAATACTTGTTACCCTATATTTCTTTTAAGTTATTAACAACTAAGATATCATTGTATTCCTCTATGCACTTCAGTTGAAAAAAATCTACGGGTAATGTAGTTCTATTAAAGTATCAAATATTGTTCAAAAAGTTGTTTACAAAGTATCTCTGCTGCAAAACACTTGGCTCGTGCATTAAATGTTAAAATGATCTATATACAAACTTCGCTAGTTATTAGTTATTAATAAAAATTGAAGCTGGAAATATAAGCTCCAGAATGTCTCACCGAGCTGTTTCGAAATGTTTCCATCGATTGCACGGCAACTTTCGGCAGCAGTCTTATTTCTAAATAGTACGCATTTTCTGCAATTTTGAAGGTAATAGTGAAATTGGCGAAAATTAAATTATCCCCCGATGAGCTCAAATACACTTCAAACAATTCAAGAAAACAACAATTCAATAGAAAACATTCTTGATATCAATTTTTAATTATTAATAATACGCTATGTGCCACCATTCCATCAAAATGCATTTTGCAAAATATTTTTTTTATAATCGATTTCCTCGCAAGACGATAAAGATATCGGAATGCAGTTCGCACCACTGAATAGAATGTACAAACACAAAATAAATTATTACGTTCACATTTACAGGGCAACAGATTTGGCATTTTCATAATTTATTTATAACGCAGGCAAATTAAACTATCAAAACTTCCATTACCAACAATTGTCCAAACAAAAATCCATTAGCAACAATTTCCACCGATTTACCGTAAGTCTGAAATCGTTAATACAATATAATCGGCAAAAAGCGAGACACTGCAGAACAATCTGAACAGTATACTTGTCAGCAAAGAGGGAATGGATTGTCTATTATACGAATGCACTTAGCAATTTTAAAGCGGGTTCTCAAATGTCACAGATCGAAAATTGATAATTAATAACTTTATGAACAATTGAGAAATGTGGGCTATTTCTGTCAGGGAATCTCCCAAATTTGTCCCCGAGTTTAACATTGAAAAATAAAATGTTGACAAGAGATGCAAATTGATTGCTTAATAATTATTACTATTATGATCAATATACACTTGGCCTTCGAATTCTATTGAAATGGTTCCCTAGGAATCCACTATCGATTTGAGAAATACACTATGATGCAATTTTTGCAAATTTTATAAACATACAATTGCAAATCTGCAATTATGATAGTTTTTCTTATTGACAATCTCTATAGTAAACTAGACATTTGATAGTGTTCATGAATTGAGTATTGGAAACAATTATGAAATTAAAATATCTAAGAAAGTAATTGGTCTAAAATTAGGGTTATTTTATCTCGTATCAACGTATTTTCGTCAAAAAGAAATGTGTTAAAACTGGGGATAAGAATGCGGTTATACATTTATTTCAATGAACTTTCTTTCATGTTCATAAAATTGTTTCAATGTATTTTTATTCGAAAATATTTCCACATCTGAACTAGGGACGACCGCCATTTTCTTTTTCATAATTTTGTTAGGCCACACCCAGCAGGGATCAATTTTTGTTTCCAGAACTGTACAAAATACAGAAATAGGAATATTTTCTCTTTTCTATACTTTTAGAGATCTTGAACGTCATCCGTTTTATTGGACGCAATGCAGCCAGGACACTTGCGAAACTTTATGTGAACACAACATTATTTTATTTTCAGCCTATCCTTGAATGTAACTTTGGCTCAGCTGAAGATAACTCATGGCGATGGGCAAAAAGTTATACAGCCGGTTTTTCAAATTGTCCAATTCACATCTCATAAAATTGAAATCACTAAATAAATATATAGAGGGCGTGGGCAGAATCCACCAGTCTGTAGCGAAATACACATCAAGAATTAGAAAAAGTGGTGGTGGTGGTGATCAATTCTTGCTTGTTTGCCTCTGTAGTACGTGTAGATGTACCAATGTGTTGTTTTACCAAAAAATAATGCAAGTAATGATTCTGTTAATTTCTAAATCTTTCGTCGCAACTCATCCATAGTTGCTATAACTTCGACAGAAAAAGCAAAGATGTTAATGAAAACCAGAGAATGATGTTCGTATAGAGAATACCAATTACTGGTTAGGGCAAAAATCAACCAAGTGGTGTGCCCGTCAAGTCGTACCAATAAATACAAATTTATTTATATAAGATGCAATATGAACATTTTTCCTGCAAGTGCAACATTCCTCTGTGCCTGATAGAATCATTCAGGATATTTAACTTTATTTCTACTCGGTTCTTGTCACCGGATGTAATCTCCGTACACTACGTCGTCTTCGCCTCCTGTTGAAAACTGCGACGTACTATTTCATCTGCGTCCGCAACTCCACGTTCATTCAAGCACAGGGATTTGTCCGTCCACGCGCTCCGCCGCGCAACGCAAGGGTCTAGTGTAAAGCGTGTTCTCAGTCGCTGGATTTCTCAAAAATTCTAAATCAAAAACATATGACCGTTGACACGATATACTAACATAATTAATACTTTTTAACCTTAACATAACTTAATTAACATTTTTTTGATTTCACAAAACAAATTTGTGTTATTAATGTGACGACCTCAAACATTTTTTATGACGACCTAATTTTCCCTACTCAAACAGACAATGAGAATTTTGGCACTGTAGGTACTCTTGGAACTCCTTTCCCTGCTTCTTAAGTCTCAATGTCAGGTTTCTTGAGATTTTTGTTGTTTTTTTGTGATTTTTTTTTTACTTTCTCATCTTTACTTCATAAGAGAAAGTACTATAAACGTGTCGGAAAACTGCGAATTTGCAACAGAAAACACTTATTGACAGGCCCTGGTAACGAAAAAGTGGATAAATCTTGTTCCTATAATATGTAGTAAATTACTTCTGACTCGTGTAGTCAGAATCCATGTTTTGTGGGTTCTATATATCAAAAAATCGTTTGACGGCAAAACGTCCCTCCGCCACCGTCCCTCTTCAAAGCTAGCGCCTAAACCGTTCAGACGGTTTTCTCCAAATCTGATATTCCCCCATTGGATTAAATGAACGCTATGCCCTCTGAGTTTGAAATGGATATTTTCAGGGTTCTTTACATAAAGGCTCAAAAACATTTTCAATATTTTCTCAAAAATGGCTCCATTTTTTATTAACGTTGTCCTCTGATAGCGTAAAGGGCGCTTAAAAGAATGGTGCAGTTCTCATTTTCGTTGAAGCCCCTGTTTTTTTTGAATATCGCAAAAGTTTAAAATTGTTTTCGACATCTTCCTACAGCTAAAGTATTGAAGATTTGTGTTTTTACTCAATAAAAAATTCGGCTAGTCATATTTTCGGCAAACTGTATTTTCGAAACTTAACATTACAAAATTACAAAAGAACAATTTGAAGAGAGATTTTTCACTTAAAGACAGTATGTTCTAAAAAAATCAGACCTTTAAAAAAATGTATATACTATTCTTTTATAAAAATAGTAGTTTTCTCGTAACGTCTACTTGAAGTTAATGCAAGTTTTAAAAAAAATGTTTGAATGAGATCTTCTCTTTCCATGAATAGAGCAAAAGATGCCTAAAAGAAGGGTGCAGGTCTCATTATTGTTGAAATCTCTGAATTTCGGAAAATTGCTAATATAGAAATAATGCGAGAAAGTGCGTGATGTTGGAGCTCCACTAGTTTTATTTATTCCATGTAGAAACAATCCTTTATTCGGCATTTAACACGGAGTAATTCCCCGTTCACGTAGTGGTTAGTCATTAAACACGGAGTAATTCCTCTTTAACGAAGTCATTTTGTCAATGTCATTGTATTTTATCCCTATTGTGTAAGGGCGCAGTGCCATAAGTACACACGTTTTCCCACACGGTCATCCTTCCAGGGACCGTCGGCGACTGAAGCTGCTTAACCTTTTCACGAGGCATTTCACGAAGTGTGGTTAAGCGGCCGTCCATAAATTGCGAAATGCAAATTTGTAGTATTCTGAATACCTTTTCTACCCTTTGTAACGCGCGCTGGATAATACGCAAAATAATTACGTAACGCTTGCGGCAACATCCCTACTCACAATAAGTAAAAATAAATTATAATAGTAAAAACAATTTGACTTCATATATGTCATATTAAAATTTATGATAACAAGTCAGAATTAGTTGGCGAATCAGACTACGCCTAACAGTAAGTATGGGAACAATTTTTGAGTGAAGGAAGGACGCGTAGGGGAGAAAATCTCTGACGACTGTGCACACGCCCTCGTGACTGCATGGGCGAGAACCGACTACGCCAATTAAATTGGATTCTAGATTGTAGATCAGTTTTGAATATTTTCGTCGTAACCTAACAGATTCAATCATCTTACTATTGATGAAAAAATATTTATATTTATAGGAAAAAATTATCCAGCATAAGTTTCCAATTTGATTATATTTTTAAAATTTAATTTGTTGACATTTTAATGCTTAGTATAAGACTAAATAGAAGGAATTATTACTGAAAATGTTTAGAAAAAAATCAGCGTTACGTAACACAAAACCCACATCCCCAACCCCTATGTAACGCAGCGTGAACCCTTCCCCCTCCTTAGCGTTCCGTAATTTATGGACGATCCCTAAGATCACCGAGAGATGGCAAAAAATGATGGTTTTAAAATATCTACAATTGAATAAAAAATATCAATTTTGATAATTGATTAAAATTGCAATGTTGATTAAAAATTAGATCAAAGCGTTACATATATGAATTACATCTAGAAAGTTTTACTTCGATGATTTATGAATGAAAGTGAATAAATGGAAAAACACGATGCCATTTTTTTTTTATTTCCGTTATTCGATAAAGATTTTAAACATATTTATATGTGAAAAACTATAAAATAAAACTAATTTAAGTACTATAATTAAAATGAAATTAGAATTTAGATTTTAGATTTATTTAGTAAAAAAACAGTAAAAACTATATGTGACGTATGGGGGAGAAGATAATCTGCGCACGTTTTCTTGAGTTCCAAAATCCCTTCCCGTCATTTTAACTATAAATATTTGAAAGATGAGTAAACATTAAAGTTAAATAAATAAATAATAATGAAATTTTAAAAAAGCACGAGATTAGCAATATTTGAAAAAAATAAACATTTTCATTCCCGAGTTATAGAAAACTTTTTTTGCAATTCGTTTACCGATGCAGGTATGATTTTTCTGCATTGCTAACCAATCAGTAGCTCGCCCTTACTACTCCTCCTGTTATTACAAGCGAAAGGAGAGTTCAACAAATCGTGCGCATAATGAAGCTACATTGACGTCAAGAAGCAAAGCACGGGGCCATCTCAGCATTTGCTCAATGGATCAGGGAAACTGTACAAAACCTGAAGGATGAGAAAATATCACCCGTTTTGTCATAATTAAAACACCGATATTTTAACCAACGATATTTTAAACATTATGTTTTTGTCGATGTATTAATATATGGAATTATCGATGTTTGAGTAAAATTTGCCATCACTGAGAGTACCACACGCCATGGGTTCACGGCGGAAGTGTTGGGCAAGTCCGGGCCGCCAAGTCCGCTGAGCTTGCGCAACGCGGCAACGCAGGCGCACTCAGTTCTGCAGAGTTGCAGGCGGGTCGTCGCACGGACCGAGCTGCGACGCGCCACTGCCTTTCTAGTCGCGTTGCGTGTACGTAAGCAGAAGCTCAAACACCTGAGCACGGGCCCACACATCACGTGACTCCAATTAATAAAACCCCAAACCCCTCTGAATCAGACTCTCTTTGAACCTGGAACGAGGAACGGACAAGGACGTCCCGCGTCAGTGTCGCGAGGCCGGCACGTGGATGGCTCTGGCATGAGGTACATTCCGACCTCTTAAAGATTGAGAGGTATTGTCTTCTATTAGGAGAATTGTAATTAATAATCTTAATTTTAATGATTATTATAATTTTAAGGAATCAAACTAATAGAAAGTGATCGACTATCTATGATATGACCAAGGCCAGGGTCGTTACTAGTTGTACCACCCCGGCCTACCTTAGCCAAGCGAGTACGTGAGCATCAACAATAGTTTTTACAATAGTACCCGTAACATTAGGCTTCATGATGAAGATTTTTGAAAACCTTATTGGTGATCTAAAGAGGTGTCGTTAGAAAGGAAACAATCCTACGACTAGACGACAGCTAATCAATCTACGACACGTCATCGCCGTAGATGGGATACAGCTGCAGGGAGAGTAAAGACCAGGGCCGCCCAAAGAAAACAAGGGGCCTGGAGTGGAGGATCCACAGAAGCCCCTCATTTGAAACGCAAATATCTCCTCCCAGTGACATTGACAAAAGTCATCTTTTCATGCAACGGAAATAACTTATAGGGGTCAATGTGGATTAGAAGTAAACACATGTATACGTTTTGAATGAAAAAAATATGGCGGCAAGTTGACTCGGCTGCCCCCTCCTCCTGTGAATACCACTGGAAGAGATCCGAGTCCACTACAAGTTCTTCCTTCCGCTAGCCTCGATATAAAGCCATAAACCCCAAGAGGGTAGAGATACGGGTCGCCCGATTCACTAATTAAGTACTGTCAGTGACATGTATAAACCATTAGTCGGTATGTCAGAAATGTAGTACATATCGCCGCCGACGAAGATCTATAACAATTTGTTGCATCCCCCGACAGTGACGTTAAGTTTAAGCAATTTGGAGACTCGATAGAAACCATTTTTTGAAAATGTTACTTACGGTTTAAGGATATGCTGCCAAAAAAGGATATTGCAGATAGAACGTCAGATGGATGCTTATAGCATTTAAAAAATTAAGACCAACCAATCTGAATCCCCCATCTGCAGAATTTGGTGCTTTTGGAACGACATCTGCTGGTCCAACTCGGTAGGTATCGTGGTGCGCAATTTTGGAGTTGGCAGTGCCGGCGCTAGGCATGAGCAGACTGGGCGATCGCTCGGAACCCCGCAAGTCACGGGGCCCGATGACGGGACTGATGAGAAAAAAATAGTAAAAAATTTGTTTAAATAACTCAAAATCGAGAAAATTGTTATAGTCATTTTATAAGTTGCGGCACAGTAGTCTAAAACTTCATATAATTTTCAATTAATTTTTTACCTTGATAGTTAATTACGACTTTACGAAATTAAAAGTGCCCGTCCATCCAGAAAGTTTTATAACACAATGATCTCATTGAAATCTTTTTAAGCCTTTAAATTTTCCAGCTTCTTTAACATTCAAGATATTTTAATACACATGTCTGCAAAATTATATATTGGTCTTGTATTTTCATACAAGTACCCTGAGTGAATATCCCGAATTGAAATAAAATAAATCAAAGTTTCTTAATACAACTTCCACATTTTTACTTTTTCGGGGGGACATTGCCCTGGGCCTAAAATTGTCTGGCTCCGGAACTAGGAGTTGGATGAGAGTTTGGGATTAGGTGAGAATGGTAGGAGTAAGTATGGGCATTGTGAGATGTGCAAAATACATTCCTAAATTTATTTCGTTTGGCAGCTCTTATTTTGAATGGCGGAAGTCAATGTCTCGATAGTGATCGTGTAAAAAAATTACTTTAAAAAAATTAAAAAAACCTTTGTCCGTGGTGAAATTTGTGTAGACCTCTCCAGATTAAAAAAAGTTTTTTTTAAGTTCTCAAAGCATTTTAAAGGACAATATGTATAACAATGGATAACCTAAAAGAAAAAAAAACACCTGTACTTCATTTTAAAAATATTGAATTGAAAATATTATTTATTATTAATGCAATTCTTTCTTCGGCGACTGCATGGAATGAAATGGAATCGCCTGTTAATACTCTCTCAATGAGTCCCCCATGGGCGAATTTCGTATCTTCTCTACGCAGAATCGGGGTCTCTAACCATACGGTGCATACCACAGCAGACATTCAGCGCTGACATGAATTCTAAGGCTTTAAAATTAGTGTTTAATTCCCACAATTATTTGAGAATAGTGCATTTTCATTAATATAAGACAGAAATATGAATATTGGTCGCTAATATTCCCCATGTTAATTAATTGTGGAGTAGACTGTCTTGGTGTTTCGAAGTCTACTCATCTATTTTTAAACAAAAAGAAACATTTACTTTCTGCTGACGTGTCTAGATAAGGTAGACCTCATCAGAACTTAATTGAGATTTAAATGTAATTTAACAAACTCGTATGTATTGAATAAATGTATGAAATAGGTAAACTTTCGTAAATACAAGATGAGCCGTTGAAATAAGCACTCCACAAACAAATCATGAAGCATTTCATTGCAACATCAATATACTTTGACTAAGCACTTATAAAACCTTGAATACAATCAAAAAGTAGCAAATAATAGTAAAAAAGTTAATGTTTCAAAAAAGTATCTTTAAATAACTGCAATAGTTACACTCAGACGGACTCAATCTTGAATGAAATCGAAATATGGAAACTTGTAGGGACAAGAGAACGCTGTTTCCTACAGTCACCATATCTGCTAAAATACGAAGGATTCATAACATTTAAAGATTTATTGGTATGAAACGCACATTTAAAAAAAAATGACAAAATAGTTTCTGATGGGCACAATAGAAACTAAATTTTTCACACGTCATGAATGTGGTAAAAATATAGTTGAAGGAAACAATCGTCTCGATTTGTTCAGAGCCCGATGTTTTCGAAGATTCTCCTCGGCGCGCGCAACACGAAAGGCAGGATGAAGTGACGTCGCTGCGTGGGCGAAGGGCGCAGTTCCGTCAGGCACTATTTAAGGGGTACAGTGACAGAATGCATGCGTCGGGCCTCTTTCAAAATTAAATTTATTCCCTGCATAGAAACAAAAATTAATATAAATACCACAACAAGATAAATAAAATATTTAACGCTCTAAAAAGCAGAGACGAAAAAGGCGTCAAATCCCAAGTTTCATTTATGCAGTACACATCACTGATAACAATTCTGGTAGAAATGGCGACACCTTAATCGCATTCAGAGTGGTATCCAGTCTTACTGGAGTCCGAGGTGAGTATGCACTGTAAATGTAAATTACGAATTCAAAAACGGTTTAAACGATTGCAGGGTTTGGAGATTGTCCACCAAAATCGCCGGCTCATTTCGGAAGAACCTGTGATCGACCAAGGAAGCACTTCTCCCAGTTTCATCAGTTTGTAAATACACGATTTAAAATGACAATACAAGTATCATGCTCTTAAAATCTTTTTCTTGCACAGATTCGAAGTTCAGGAGTGGTAAAACGCACCTAATGCAATCACTCTCTCCGCCTCACCAAAATATTTGATTCGGACTTGGTACATGAACGTGATTACAATCATGAGCACACACATACGCGAGCGCACGGCCACGAGCGCGCGCGTGCTGCGCCTAGATGCATGCATGCATGCATGCGTCCATGCACGCACCGCACGCGTGCAGCCTCACCTGCCGGTGGTTCTGGAGCAGCGGCGTCCGGCGTCGCGCGAGACTGGCGCCCCGCGGGCCGGCGGCGCGCGCGCGCTGGGCGCAGACGCGCCGGGAAGGGGAAGCGGAGGGGGAAGGGGAAGGGGTTCGAGAGAGAGAGGGAGAAGGAGGGGGAGGTGGCGCTGCCAACGCCGACGACACGCGGCGGGCGATGCATCGCCAATGGGGGTACGGAACGCCACGGTCAGGGCACAGTCCACCGGAGGCACTTCGCGGCCCCAGGATGACAAGCTTCTATCCGACTTCGAGGTCGGTTTACGCTTGATGAACGACTAGAAGCGTCTAATAATGATACGCAAAGTGATGGGTAATTTTTGCCTCATGTTTTCTACGATACTGACTTGATAACTTTTTTAAATAGATCTGTGATGTTGTAGATGTGGCAAAAGAGTTCGAACATGTCGAAACATAATTTTTACCAAAACTGTCATAAATTACTCGTACCTTGTCATTCTGAGGCCGCAAGCTTGTATAGATGCATTCGCCATTGGGGGGTACGTGCACGATTTCGAGATAATAACGTAAATTAAATAGTACATAGTACAATATTTCCTAGTATTCTTACTAAAAAGTCTCACGTATCTTTCTTCACACCAAATGTAACAACTCACTCTTAATCACGCGAATTACTTTGTCAGAAAATGCAAATAGCCAGTATGTAACCTTTACGATTTTCTTTGGTAATTTTCCTGTTTGCAGGTTAATGTGTGTATTTTTTGTGTGTGATCGATTTTTGGAATTTCAATCAGCGAAATAAATGTTCAATCTGATGAATCAATGAAAAAAATATTTCATTCTGATCGTTAATATTGATGTTTGTTTCTGTGTCCTTCTAGTCAAGACTACGGATTGCTGAAATTGCCACCCCTTTCACACTCTCCTCTTCCTGTAACAGTCTCGGGGCTGCGAAGCGAAGGCCATCTTACTGAAATGTGCAAGGGCTACTAAAAGAAATGTCGGTTTAATTCAAAATCACTGGTCAGAAGGTATTATTTTATAGTAAAACTACTGTTAAAAGATTAACAAATGATACATCATTGAATTCATCATTTTTTGATCTATCAATTGCTAGTGACAAAAATGTGTAGTTCCATTTAAAAATCAAAGATGAATAAATTTGTCGAAAACTAAAAATATTATGAACAAAACATCTAGTACACTTCTACAGCATATTAGTTACCCCATGATTCCGCATTGTTAAGCTAAAAGTGCAATTCGCTATCGTGTACTAGTGTACTAGAAGTGTACTAGATGTTTAGAAGGTTTGAGGGAGGGTCACAGTTGATGGGACACGCGGTATATTGTCCAAAAGTATTATTTTATTATTATCTGTCGATATTATGGGAATATGGGAATGTGGTCGCTAATACGGGAATGTGGGTTTATATATTCCAGTCATTTAACTTTAAAGTAGTTACTTTAACTATAATACAGTATTTGCAAGTTGCACAAAAAATAATGTTTTTAATAACTAGAACACATTGATCTATGCTGAATATCGTATTGCGAATTAAAAACAACTCACTCAAGAAAAAGATCAATCCTTTGGCTATTATTTTTTAGGGAACAAATTGATTGTCACTTTCCAGCCAACACATGTTTTGAAGAGTCGTCAAGGTAAAGGTAGCAAAATCAGCAAAAAGAATTAGGCCAATGTACCCTGTTTCAGACAGTGAGCTCTAGTGTAGACTGGAGACATACTGTGCTCAGAAATCGTGACGGTCCGCCATGATGGTGAACGTCAATTCTATCCTAGTAATCCAAAGAGCAAGGTTCAGCGTATCATTTCAATTTTCAATATTCATTCTCCTTTGTGTTCACTAAAACCTTACAAAAAATTGGGAGTAACCAAAATTTAATACTTTGAAGTTGCAATTTACCTACAAAACGTTAACAAAATCTAGACGTTCATTTCTTGGAGACTTTTTTTTTACATTCGCTCAGGGGGGTGTTCTTGGTTTGCGTATCTTTAATAATTTCTTAGATCAATTTATAGCAAATAATAGTCGCCGGTAACTTAAAAAAAAATAAAGTAATGGCTACCAAATAATATCTCATCTAATAACATTCGCATACAGTTTCTTAGAGTTCTTTACAACGGAATACTTCGGAAATACTTTAAATTTTCGTTTAGAGAGACGATTGTAGAGTAGCAGGGGGAAAAAGACTTCATGGGTCCGTGTAGCGTAATTTCTGTTTTTGACACGTGAAATTGGCACTTCTGCAATTTAAATTGGAAGGTGTCATGTGTGGTTGTCTGTGAGGAGACTTTAGTAGTTCCTGTGCAAATACTGCTACGACAAGGAAGACAGATATAATTTGAACTTATCTGATGTAATTTTGCAAGATATTGGAACTATGTTTACGCTGTTAATAGTATAGTAATTAAATTCTACAATTAAGAGAATGTATGTGTCCGCATTCATGTCGAAGCAAGAGTCCTGGTGCGGACTTTGTGCCCGACTTGTAGAGAATTGTAGCGCATGTTGCAATTTATCCAGAAAGGGTCATCACCCAATTCCAGGTAGCGGAACTTTTTGGTAAATCGTGCATGAAGAATTGTATGACTGAGAATGCTGAGAAAGTTTTTGATGTCTGTGTTAATGTACCCATTGACAAATTCAAATTTGGGGAGGAAGATTCCTTCCTTCACAGGTCACAGACCAGGGACCCATTTCTCCTGATACAATGACAGCAGAGTTGGCATTAAATGGAGAAGATCCTGAGGTATACCTTTCATGTGATCAAACCATAAATCACCCATCGGAGATTTCGTCAACTGTACTGCGACAGGTAACCCACCCACCCCCAAGCGCGATTCTCCGAATTGTAAAACTTCAGAGAATTGGGGAAAACAACATTACTCTGCATCGGACGTTATGGCCATCCCAAAGACTGAATAGAAAACGAACGCGGCGAGGAATGAAGTCCACCATACTGACAACGTCACCCCACAATACTGCATTGAAATGGAGAAATAGCAGCCCAGAAATGCCAATAAGAGAGGAACTCCACAAATAAGAGAGGAAAGTGAATGAATATCAAGCACAAAAGATCCACCAACTATAACCACTCATTAATTACAAAAGTGAAATCTCTTCAAACAATGCAACAGCCCTATACAAACATATTATCAAACCTATTATGACCTATGTGTGTCACAGTTGGTTAAACGCCTCAAGAACCAATTTAAACAAAATCCAAATCGTTCAAAATAAGTACCTCAGAACAATTACTCATGCCCCATGGTTCCTTTCAAATCAACAGCTGCACAAAAAATTAAATATCCCATACATAATTCCATTCATCACTAAGATATCCAGCTTATACATCAACCAAAACGACCATCTATCCCATTGCAACCTAGCTCAAATCCCAGATTCACGTACAATAATTAAAAACATATTCCCAATTCAAGTTTTTTTCGAATATACAGACCGAGTTGGAGAATAAGAAAGGTGCTTCATGAGCTCCCTTACCCTGAGTTGTTAGTTTAGAATTAAGTTAATTTTTAAGCTAATTTAAGCCGCAAAAAATACATATGTAAAAGTACTATAGAACTGATCTACGTTACTTGCAATGCCAATAAAAAGAAAATGAAAGATGAAAAAAATAAAAAACTGAATGAATTATAATTCAGTTGCCACTGAAAATACTTCGATAGGGCTATGCCCTGCTTGAGAAATGGAATTCGAAAACCCTCTAGCTGAAGACTATATCCAATATGATTCGTGTAAAGAGTGATGGCATGAAAATTAACTTCATATGAGGGAGAGTAATTACTATGCGATTTGAGTGAGAATTAACGAGTAGAGTATCTACTTTGTTTATTATGAGATTTTTTATCAGAGTATAATTTACGATAGGAGACTTTATTATGACTTTTCATATTCTACGTATCAAGTTTAATCACTTACCAATAAAACTGATGTTCCGTTAATTTAATACATATGAACCTCGCCAACATTAAATTATTTCTAAGAAAGTTTAGATGTTTTGTATATTTGTCAAAAGTCCTAAAACTGCACTTCCTTGTTTAATGTTCTTTTAGACATCAAATTTAAAGATACGCCATTCTTATTTGGATAGTTTATTCTTCATACATTAAGCATAACTCTGTGTAAAAACAGAATCAATATACCAATTACATGAGTAGAAATTCACTATAAAAGAATTATTATAAAAGAATGCGGACTCTTGCCCCACGTTACATTAAACCTCACTAACAGCACAAAAGACATTTCATTCGTAAGAAACTCTGTGGCTAGAAGTTCACCGCAGCCAACGATCGTCACGATCTTCAGCACTTCAAAGAACTGCAGTTGTGCATCCAGCTATAATGTTGAGATAACTGGTTTTGGCAGAACGGCCTAGCGAATATTCCTTTATCTTGGCCTTCTTACCCATCTTTTCCCGTTCGGTGTATTAGCCGAACAGAAAAACAACTACCTTGGCTGGAGTAGCAGCACCATCGCAAAATACGTACAAACAGTACAGTTTGCTCTTGGACATACTGGTTGACCTATCGATTGTTATCGTTACAAACTTGCACGTAGGGCCTCCACAGACCTCAACACTATAATATAATGACATTATTTAGTCATTTATTTAAAGTCATTATTTAACGTCACGCGCTAACCTAGATATTAAACCTAAACTTATACTAACCTTACAAACTACTATTTACGTTTTACGTTAATTGTTTACATTATTTACACACTATTGTGCTTATAATATAAACTTACATACTAACACTTACATACTTACAAACTAAACTTACATTAGACGCTACTTATTTACAATATTTACACGCACTTGCACTTACAATCTAAACTTACAGATTAACTCTGGGGTTTTTATAGTTTGCCAGTCAAACTTGCACTGGTTCTTGAGAGTTACAGTATACTTTTTCCTCGCACACACACGCACAATTCACCCGATGACTGCCCGTCGGAGGACGCGCACTGATTACACCATAGATTAAACAAACCTTCCTTGCCAGAGGTTTGACATTTTTCTACAAACAACTATAAACTCTACTAATCGAAGAAATGGTCTGTAGGCGAGGTATGAAAGTCCTATTGAACAGTGGGTTCGGCATTTTGTAACACAACCTATAGATATCAGATTCAATGTTCCCACGCCAGTGGAGAAAACCAAAAGGATACCAGACATACTGTACTCCAGACTCAGAAGTTCGGAGGTAACCTAACTCCGATACAAGGATAGGCCGGATCAGTGTTTTGCTGGTCGACTAATAACAACAGGCTTGCACAGGCAATAGTCATAAACCTTTAATCATGAGGCTAGATGTTTCTTAGTGCAAAATATTTCTCAATATTAGATCTTTAAATTATTTCTAGTACTTTTTTAAAATTTATTTATTCATTGGTCAGCTATAAAGCTTTACATGTGATGGTTTCAGAAAACAACACGATACATACATTTTTTGTACAGAGTAACATTTCACATGCATTCCTCCCAAAATGTTCGAGATTTTTTAAAATTTAACACATAAAAGTGAAAAATTATACTCGTTCTTTAATTACATTTTCAGAGATGCTGTCGTGGCTGGATCAGCAAGAACGGGGTTTATGGAACACATCTACCTACGTTCGCGAACTAGTCCTGGCAAATAAGCACTCCTACAATTTAGCAACATTTGTGCGGGTTCTCTTGTAAATTTGTTTTCATAAAGGTATTAAAAATTGAGATTTTTAAAAATATAATTTTTTAAACGTTTCCGAGTTTAAATTCAAATTATTTATAATTAAAAAATTAGAAATAATAGAAATACTTGTAAAAATAACGTCAATTTGTATTCTTCAAATATTGTATATAAACTAAAATATACAAATTAAAGATAATTCATAAATTAAATATCTATGACAAATAAAGGTAACCAAATTGTTTTTTTCACGTTTTACTTTCTCGCCTACTATGTACTTCAGTAAAGAAAAAATATAATGATGAGGAATGTGGCCAATTCTCTCCAGAAAATTCTAATTCTGGGTACCTGCATAGAAAAAGCGAATAAAACTAGCCCTAATATGTGGTAAATTACTTCCTCCAATATGTTTTATATTTAAAATCCAAATTTGGTGGTCTTTGATTCCGAAAAATTGGTGTAAGTCGAAAAGTCTTAAGCCAAAACGTCTGTCAATCTGCGGTCGTCCGTCACTTCTTCCACGTCCGTCCTCGTGTTGTGTCCTTGATACAGAAACCAGCAAGCCATTTAACGCACGCAAACAGCAAAAACGTTTACGGCAAATTGTAACAATTAAAAAATCAAACAAAAAATTAACATTGAAAACTTTGATTTTCATGATAGAGATTGATTATTTTCTTAATTAAAAATATGTTCTAAACTCAGTGTTGCTAGAGCAACACAAAATTCGTAGCATTTTTTGTAACTTTTGCAATTTTCGAAAATTCGGAGAATTCAACGAAAATGAGACATGAGTCATTTTTAAGCATCGTTTGTTCAATCCGATGAAAAAAAATAAAGAAAAAATTTAAAACCAAGAGTCATTACAACCATTTAGAGCACAAAAAATGGATGAAAATTTTATTTTATAAATAGTATGAACTTCAAGAAAATATTATGGGAGAAGTACTCGCCTTTTTTCATAAAATGTACATGCCGTTATTGAAGAATATAATGTTTCAGAACCGATTTCATTAAGGAAAATATCAATAATTAATATTGTACTTTTGCAATGTGAATTTTTATGCAGAAGAAAATAGTCGAAAATGGGACCGTCGCCATTTTTATAAGTCTTGTGCTATTCCAGAAAAAGTAGAGCACATGTTGAACATTTTTTTTATTTAACTAAATTTTATGCCAAATTAAACGAATACTACTCATTACTTCGAAAAATGGTATATGACCATATTTAATGATCTATCTTTGAGGAACAGATTTTATTAAGGACAAAATTTACATTGTAGTTGTAAGAAGATGCCGATAAAATTTAAACATCTACAATTTTCGAGAATTCAGAATATTGGACAAAAATGAAACGTATGATTATTTTTAGTTATTTTCTCCATCCTTGGAAAAAATGTAATCCAAAAACGTTTTTGAGAAAATTTTGAAAATGTCGAATTTATTCCCAAAATCAACGCAACCGTTTCAAATTCTCAGAGCCTCAATTTCGATCAGTTCGATCGGAGTTTATCAACTTGGAGAAAAATCTTCTGGCAGACCGTTTTACCGTCAATCGATTTTTGGTATCAAGGACCCATAAAATGTGCATTCCGACTACTCGACGTGATAGAACATATCGGAACAAGCAGAGGCGGCTGGTACCTTCTGAAAATAAAGGTTCAATCGAAAAGCTCTATCGAATCACGGAAACATAAGATAGATAAATGCATTATAACCGGTATGTCCAACTAGCAAAGTTTCAAGGGCCACAACTATAACCTTTAGATGGCTGCTGGCCATTTTTTCATTACTCGGGTGATCCCAGACTTCCCCGTAATTGTTGATCTCAGCACTTTACCCGGCTGCTCTCAAACGAGAGCGGGATGGACCCATGCGTGATAATCAGGCCGTTCTATACATAACGCGGAGTAAGGCATTCGGATGATTTTGAATATTTGAATTCACTAGAAAAAATCCTTAAATCCAAAGTTTACCTATGTTTAAATTAAGGGGGTGTTCACTTCGCCAGGGCGCGTGCGATAGACAATGTTCTCGCCCGACATAGATCAAAGGGACTACCTCGTTTCACTACTAACTTTTCGCGGGCCACAATAAATGGCACTGTGGGCCGCGTGCGTCCCGCGGGCCTCCAAGTTGGGCAACCCTGCATTATAATCTCATTGGTCTGCTATATACTAGAAGTGCGAAATAATAGTAGCTACAAAGTACTTAGGCAACAATGCCTTTGCCCGTGGGATGCGGGTTTCAAAATAGAATTAATATTTGGCCATTATAGTGTTCCTTAAATGGAAAAATGGCATAAATGCATTTGGCCTCGGTGCCGTTAGACCCCAAGGATTCTAGTCGGTCACCCAATCAGGAACCCTCGACGTCTGGAATTAGCTTAACCTTTGTGTCTTCACGCAGTTAACGAATTCGGGTAGCGACGACGGCTTCGCACTCGTGGCCTTTCAGTAGAACCACCCCAGCATTCGCCTGGATGACTGAGGGAAACCACGAAAAACCCGGTCAGGATGGCCGGCACGGGGATTGAACCCGGGCCTCCCGAATGCGAAGTTATGCCCTAAGCCACTTCATTCGTTTTCAATATACAAGTAGTAGGGTTCTATAATCACAGAATCACGCTTAGAAACACACACTACAAAAGAAATTAGGGGTGCTAAACAGTACATAGTTTCTCACTTTATTTCTAACTTTCGCTATTTTCGAAAATTCAAAGAGTTCGACAAAAATGAGTCCTGTTCAATTCATTTTAGGTTCCTTAGTTCTATCGGTAAAAAAATTAAAAAGTAAATTTGGAGGGGATTTTGAGAATTTTGAAAATAAATTAAATTCAATTGATGCAGAAATTACGCGAAACTATTCTTTATTTTTTAAATGAGCTTTTTAAAGATCTTATTTTTAGAACAGAATTTGTTTTAGATGAAATTCTGCATCAATCCCTAAGTTAACATTCCAGAACTACAATATTGAAATTGAGTTTCCTACAAAAACTAAACGAGTCCAAATTCGAGTTTTTAAGTAGGCACCAATAACTAGTCAGCGTAAACGTGCATAGTGATGAATTTTTGTTTTTTCGTCGCTTTAAATCAGATGACAGGGATCCTCATCTCATCTGCCCCTCATCGCCCCCATCACGAACTTGACACCTGAGGCGGCGGCGACGGCCGGGGCTGGCGGTGGGAAGGGCGGCCTGGATAGTAGCGCCAGCTAGTGCCAGAGCCACGCACTACGAGAGCAATATCACCTCCCACTTCAGAAAGCGGCGTTCCCGACGAATCTTATCTGTATATTTATTATTAAAGGGAAATTTTAACGAAATGTCTTTTTTTCTTTTCACTTTCGAACAATGCCGTTTAGTACAGAAATTATTTTATGTTAATACAAAACGAAATTACCCATTCTTTATATGGCATTTTTCGTCGATTTTGACTATTAACTCCTTTTTTACCTTTTTACATATTATTTGTACATTTTTCTCTGATTTTATCGATTTTAATATTATTTTAATGGTACTTGGTTCAAACAATATTTACGAGGTGCTACAAATGTTCATCACAGAATTCCTGAGTGACCTACTCGATTTCTTCTCTCTTATATTGTAATGCCAGCCGTTGTGAGTACTATGATGGGAACTAAGGTTTCTGTGACGCCTGTCGGCGCCATTGTCAGTGCGGTTGCTTTCGCAATAAATAAAGGTAGAGATTTTGTTTTAAAGAACAGTCCAGACCCAAAGTTTGCAAGCGGAGTACTCTTGAACATACGGAAGAAACCTAGATTACCTCAGTAGCATACCCCACAGCTTGAGTTGTTCCTCTGATATGGTTTTGATCAATTTTTTTCGTAATTTTCTTTTTTTCACGGCATTTTTAAAGCACTTTAATTTGATCATTTGATCGCACATTTTATTGATCATTTTTGGCAATTTTTTAGGTCATCAAAATCGGTCCCTATTTATGTTGCAGAAAAATTCATTAGACACTAAACCCTTATTAGCACGAACTCGCTTAACATGAATTTTGCCGTAATACGAACAAACCTACAGTCCCGGCAAGGGATTACGGTAATAATAATATATAATACATTTATATATTAATTACATATAATATTTGGATAACACGAATTTTTATAACCTAAACTCCGATTATTTCGATTCCTGGGAATTCGTGTAAATGAGGGCTTACTGTATTTCCCTTAATGCACTGGCCAACACAGATCGTTCATCAGAGCGGCATACTTCAACCGCTGGGCTTCTCGTGGGCGGGAAAATGTGTTTATAATATCCAGAAACTTAGGAAAAATACGAAAACGCATCTATATTACCAATTTCCAAAGAGTCCAAAAAATTGAAAGAATTATAGTCTCCGACCATGTAAGAAATGTGTATCTTCTAGAGCTGTCTCGTTAGATACCCATGAACTCAGGAAAATCCAAAAACAATTAAAGTTTCAATTTTAACGAAAAAGTGCAAATATTTTCTAAATAAATTATCTTCATCGAATCATGACAAATTGTGACATTTTATTCAGCCAACTTCAGAGTCGTGATTGTACTTTACCAGTTGATCAGACAAAACAAAGCATTTGAGTTGGAGCCTTAAAATGAGAAGTAACATAAATATTACGCCAGTTGGTGCGGAAGTATAGAGATGCCCAGAATATGTGACTTTTAGAGCTTGTGAGGGCAGCACCATCGCCTCTGGGTGGCAAGTGGCAGATGCTGGTATGCCGTAATCTAAAGCTAAAAATATTGTATACGTGAGGATAATCTTTATAGTCAGATTTCAGATTTATTCACTCAAAAAAACAGAAACAACTGTATGTGACGTAGGGGGGAAAAGATTTTCTGCGCACGTTTTCTTGAGTTCCAGAATCCCTTCCCGTTTTAACTATAAATAGTTGAAAGGTGAGTAAAAGTTTAACATAAATAAATAAATAAATAAATAATAAATTTTAAAAATCGCAAGATTAGCAATATTTGAAAAATAAACATTTTTGTTTCTGAGTTATAGAAAACTTATTTGCATCAGCACACGACTTGCAAGTATGATTTTGTTGCATTGCTAACAAAATTGCAAACTCGCCCTTACCTCTACTCTTACTATGACAAGCAAAAGGAGAGTTCAATAAAACGTGCGCATAGTGAAGCTGCATAGTCTTTTAGTATATCGAGATCATACATCGTTGGAAGATTTTCCTCTGCCTATAATGGTTTTAAAACGTTTTTGTTTTGTGTAGGTACACTTTCTAGCAGTGAAATGTTCCTTTTTCTCTAAATTGAAGTTGTAATTTCACGATTACCAGATTGAGTGCCGTACTGGACCGGGGCAAAAGGGGCGGGAGAGGCAGACTAATCTTTTTTAGATTCCCTATCGTTCCCAGAAAACACGAAAGAAAAATTATTGCACACTCGGAACAGAGAGGACAAAAGTGGATTTCTGCTCTGAAGTGAGTTAGATGGTTATTTCAAGGCAATAGTGACCATAGACGGGGAACACCATCTTCGTAATTCGTAGTTCAAACGACTAAACATCTAAACTTTTTCGTCATTATTAGGTGTTTCAGTCTGAACGTACGTAGATTTTCTCTCTAGATGTATGTACATTGCAACAATACAGAACAACCCAATAAAAAGGACATAGTTCTCATAAACAAAAATTGCCATCTACATGTAGTGCCTGAACGTGTTGAAAAAACACAGCATCGTAATATTGAGAACCACTAAAATTTTGTGGATCTTCAAGACTTGAAATATAATATATTATGACGTAGCTTATCAATTCAACGGTTTACTTTTGCTACCGCAGGGTAATCATTTCATGTGCTAAGTGTGTCGCAAGAAATGTCATCAAATGTTCATTAAATCTTGGAAAGCAAAAGAAACTGAAAAAACGTTTGAAAAAATTGTAATATTGAAATCATTGGGAATATCACATGAACGTTTTTAAACGCATGCCTTCAAAAGTCAAAATTTGAATTCAGCACAGGAAACTAAAAACATTTTTTTTAAATATGTTAACAAGTGTAATATTTATTTATATTTTTAAATAACCATATTATTTATTATAATTAATACGTTAAATTATATCAAAATCTGATTAACTTTGTGTTGAAAGTTCCTCCACGCCGTGAAAAATTATAAAAATTTTGAGACTGTGTTTATCAACATTCTGAATTTTTCCTCCAAAGATTATTACAGTTTAATGTAGCAAATATTTCAGTCAATAATAATAATAATAATAATAATAATAATAATAATAAATACAATTTTCTAAAATAAATATTTAAAATGGCAACATTTTATGAAAATATATTGAAGGAGTCACTTCTATTCGAATAGCACAGGGGCCCGAAATTCGTTGGCACTTCCGATGAAAGGGCATGTGGATCCAACCGTTTCATAGATTTCATTTTATTACAAATTAGCATCTTAGAATCATCGCTAAGGTCATGATAATATTTACTTCGAACCATTTTCATAATGAAAAGATAGTGACTAGATGTATGTCTGATAGAATAGTATATCTTTAAATTAAATTTGTGTATGAGATGCGCAGTCAGAACCTAAACAAACCGAAATACAATAGATATCATTGTAAATAACAAAAGTGATAGGACACACTCACCTCGAATGCCGCATTATAAAGCCAAAAACTTGCTAATGCTCTAGGAATTGCTTACGCGCACAGCAGAGGTTGCCACCCAACACTTTCCCGCGGAACGTTGTGACGTCATTATGGACATCTCTATTAGAGACTCTCAATCAAACCTCAAATAGAACGTCCATTTAAATGAATTGAACACAAAAGTAAGTTCATGATGCTACGCGTTCAGAATTCTTTCAAATTCAGTCAGCCTTCATACTGCTTGTTGTGTATATTGCGCGAAGTCCATTCCCGCCCGAGATATGACAAAATATTCTAGGGAAACACAGCCTAAATTTTAGGTTACAGAAAAGGATTGTACGAATAATAAGAAAATTCCACACATGTGATTCTTGTAATCCCCCATTTATTATGCTAGGAATTCTACCATTGCCTTGCCTCTCGATTTACGAATCTGTGTTTTTGTCAAAAATGATTTACTCAAGAGTGGCAACATATATTCAAAGAATACAGGTGTGTATATCTATAACACTCGACGTACCAAGCATATCCATCAGATGTCAGTATCAACAGCTCAAGGGAACTAAATTTTCTAATCAATCTTTTGCCAAGAACGCTCATTTACACCTCAATACCCACCATTACTCACCATTAAACTTCAATATGGGTTAGGGTAGAGACATGAGAATTCAAGAAAACGTGCACAGAATATACTTCTCCCTTTATTGTCACACACAGTTTTAACTGTTTTTTGACATTAAATACATTTTTAAAAGTTCTACACTCAGTGAATTCGTTATACTGCACAGTGCGATTCTCACCATTCCCACGAGAACGTGTGAGTCAGAATGTTATTTTTTCAACCTAAAAAGCATTAAAAGTTTCCCGCGCAACAGAATGGCAGAAGATAGATAATCAATTCTTGCAATGTTTCCATCGACCATGACTTCATTTCCCCACTAGCCGACGTCAACGAGAGTTTTACATAATTACATAATTTACTATGAGTAAAGAAAGACGTGCCGTTTTCGTTTACAAATAGGCAAGTACACATGTTGTTTATTTATAATTCTAAATAATGATAACTGACGTTATGGGTATGGGAATGTCTCGAAGAAAAATCACTACTGATGCATGCAATGTGTGTAAATACAATGTATTTCTGAAACATTCATATAAAATCATTGTATACATACGCACGAATGTAACAAAAAGGCCAATATTATTTCTGGACCCTCATTTCCAAAAAACTTTTACTACTTTCATAAGACATAGCTCAGTAGTAAGTTAATAAAACTGGGAAGGATAGTGAAATTGTTTGATATAAATTAATAATACATTTAATAAATACAATTGATTTTATGTTGAACCACTAGCAGTTGCCCGATGGATCGGAGAGCCCCTTCCCCAAATGTTCTAAAACAATTAACCAAAATGTTCTTAACCAAATTGTCATGATAAAAAAGGGAAAAAGAGTGACATGTTTATGGAAATAAAATGTTTTATTGGATAAAGCTACGGGAGTCACTTCCAAAATTTTCAGGGGGAAACGCCCTTCACTCCCGTGTGCACGCCTATGATTGCTAGTCTCAGCACTTGCCCCCTCCTTGATGCCATTATTCAGTCAAATGGCAAATTTTGAGGGTGCGAGCCGCCACTGCTTCGGTGATACAAAACTGCCGATTTACGTAAAAAGCAAAATACAGAATTACAGAACCTGAATCCATTATACTGAAAATTGAAAAGCGTAAACTGCACAAGTACCTTTAGAAGTTAGCAAATGGCTGGTGAACAAATATTTACATATTTCTGGTCCACTGTATGGGAAAAGCCAAAACAACATGAATTAGTACAACACTGATAGATAAGAAATGAAGAATGTACACATTTGAACTCATGACACCGCTCCGCATAAATCAAATGGATGTGAAAGCCGTTATAATGAAGGCTTCAATTGGAAAGCTCCTGGCTAGAGTCTTATCCAAAAACTCTGGTTCAATCAATTTTCAAATGAATACAGAAAATATAGCAGCTCGATACAGCGAGAGGATACCAAAACCTGAAAAGATATCACCATTTCTTACCTTTAGTAAAATGTTCCTGCTACTCAAAAGTCAATACATCACTGAGCCCGCTCAATACCTACAAATCATTTGATTGCTCAAAGTCAATCAATATCTGACAGTCGCCACTCCTCCACATTTCTGGCCTTCTCCGGCAGACGGCGTCCCTCTGACGTTTCGAAACTTCAGTATAGTAATTTTGGGTCACTGTGGATCCTTCTGGGAGATACTCGTGATGAACAACACCCTTATCATAAAATATCTGTCTGTATCACCTTGACCTTGTACCGAACTTCTCGAGCTTTTTGGGGTCTGGGGGACGATTCTCCCGTCCACTGGAACGATTGATCCTTTGTTTCAATATCATAACCATAAAACCAGGATTAATCACCGGTCATGATCTTTGATAAGACATTTTTATCTTCTTCTGAACTATCACGCAGTTCCTGGCAAAGCTGGATACGATGGGCTTTTTGTTCCTTCGTCATCAGACACGCCAGGCACAAATTCTGCAGCAACGCAGTGCATCATCACTTTTTCAGTCAAAACCTGGTGACAAGATCCAACTGATATCCCACACTCTTCAACAAGATCCCTGCCAGTCAGATGTCTATTTGCTCACACCAGGATATTGATATTGTCTACGTGTCGCCAATTGAAGTGTAAGGACGTCCGAAACGCTCAACATCCTCAATGGACAGTCGACCATCTTTAAAAAGTTCATGCCACTTGAAACATACCGTACGTTTCATAGCAACCTCTCTGTTAACTACAGCGAAAGTTTCTGTCGCAGATTTTCCTAGTTTAACACAAAATTTTACAGCATACCGTTGCTTTTCAGGTCATTCATTTTGAAATACGCCAAATGAAAAATTCGCACTTCACTAAAAAACACGTAGCTGATAAGAAAATGAAGATATCAACAATCGGGAAATGGCGTCTTAATCAGCAGATCTGATCAAACCTTGCCACATAAAGTGGATTCCCATGGAATAGACTGGAGACGCATAATTCAAACAGTCCGCGTATTTTTTAACAGCTAATGAATTCCCATTTCAAGCTTTTTCTAACAGCCCGTATGCCATGAGATCCGTCTCGTCCCTTCCCTCAGATATATACGCCCGTTTGCACCACAGAGCACTCACACTTGTCTCTGGCTTGCACCTCTCAGGGTAAGCAAGCCCCGACGCAGCCTTGCTTCGCCTGAGAAAAGACCTTCTTCTGAGAAAAGCCCCTACAGTGAGCGTAGAACAGTAGCATGTACGTAAACCAGCGTATTCTGTTGCTGCGCAGAACACTCCGGTTTCTACTCACATGCAAACGTGTTAGTTAACAAGCGAAGAAAGTGATTATTATTCTGGAAGAATTAATTTTTTTCGTTTTAAATTAGAACGCTGTAGAACGCTGTAGATTATTAGTGTTACTTATATTTCGTTTCTTGAGGAGTATTGTGGGCTTGCTGAGCTGGATGAATCAACACTCTGCAAGAAATATTTGTAAATCTGCTATCAAAAAGCTTCAAAACATTAGAGCTGATGTTGGCGATTCCTTTGTCTACATTGCCGTTGATGAATCAACGGATGTTTCGGGTCGCTACATAGCAAATTTGGTAATTGGAAAACTATGTTCCGAGAACGCATCTACGCCACACCTCTTAGCTAGCGAAGTTATAGAACGCACACAATCTCGAGATTTGAGAATGATGGGTAAAAATTATTGTGGAGTGATGGGATGAAGGAAGAAAGAGTGCTTGAAATGTATTCAGATGCTGCAGCATACATGAAGAAAGCAGTTACTTCGCTGAAAGTGAAGAAAACTAAACGACATTTTGGCGAACTTTGCTAGGATCCGCGACTAAATGATGGCCAACAAAAATACAAACTTAATATTTACTAAGGATACGAAGATACTGCCATTAACCAGTTGGAGGAACGATTTGTTGGATTGAAAACTACAGTGGTAATTTTAAAAGTGATTCGACTAGAAGTTTTGATAACTCTTTCGGTCGATGACTTTTACAAAGAGTCACAAAAACGTCAATGGAAACACAATGCAAATGCGCAGAAAACTTGTTTTCTCAGTTATTGTCTTTGCGCGTTTGTTTAAAAAGTCAGATTTAAAAATTAAGAACTGTTTATGATTGAAAACGTATTAATAATAACTGAACATTGTTCATTATTTAGAAGTTTTCCCGATTCTTTAATGAGGCGTAAGGTTCAGTTCGTAGTATTGTTTGGGTTTTTCAAAAATTACACAAATGTTTTTTTTTTTTTTGAAAGATCTCTCACGCCATTTATGCACGTTTCCAGTAATTTGTAAACACTATTGTATTTGTGAGTTAAAGTACTTCAAAAATCACTGCAAATGTAGTTATTCGAAAACTCCAAAATGTTTAGTAAAAAGGAGTTTGAAGTTTCGAATTTACAACGCCGCTTAAGCGCAATTTTCTTTAAAATGGTTGCAAATTTTTCGAAGAAAATTGCAATTTAGGACGAGGATTTACTGTTCTTTAAAATTCATAAAATAATATTTCCATTCTATTATTAAGAAACCGAAAAATTCAAAAAAAAAAAAAAGATATGCTTTGGACAATGATAGATGACAGCTGGGAAGAGTATGTGGCAAGTTCGTATAGCAAGCCGAGACCAAAAGAAATAGTAAACCAATACGGGAAAGTCTGTGTCCTTCTGTAGCACCACTAACTTTTTTTGTTGTTGAAATTTCATTCAATTTATTCAGAAAAATTGTCTCACTGATATCATTTCATTCCAAAGGATTATTATCATGAATCACGCGTAGACGTGATTTCAAGATAATCAGATTCTAAAACAGTGTTCCGAGTTTGGGTTGCTCTGTTCAATAATTGACAAATCGACTACTCTGAGTGGTGCAAGTGGTCCCTGAGGGATGAAACGAGAGACCACATGGCGCTGTCTGTTAGATGCTGATAGAGAAAGCTTGAATTGGAAATATGACTTGTGCCACGATAATGAAATTTTATTGTGCATTCTCGTTTGAATAATACTTACATCATAATAAAATTTAAAGTAATTTTATTTTTATTATTATTATGAAATGTATTAAACTAGTACACATTCATCAGGGTAGGCACTACCTGCCTTGCCTACCCGAAGGCTTTTGGCCTTTGGGTTTTAGAGCCCTAAAATCACTGATCGCAAATTAGTAAATAAAAATTTACCGTCACCCATGCTACCGAAAAAAAGATTAGTTGCTTTGTGTAACCAGATAGCATTGTCCAAATTCAAATTAGCGTCGTCTACAGATTAATGAAGAAGTGACTTGTTCCCAGGAAATCTAATACAGGTTGTGCACATTGTGACTTCTCTTAATATTAATGGATATATTTAATACCTACATAACGTTGTAAATTGTCAGTGTTTCATTTTATTTTGCTGTCTAACATTATCACAGAACATGGAGTATTTTCGTACCCTGCCATAATAAATTGGCACCATTCTTGAATTTATACATGTGATTTCATTCACTCTTATTTTGAGGATAATCAGTAGATTATGGCATATTTTTTTCACAGTTAAGAATTTCAGTTTAATGACGAACATTCAGTTTATTTAATTCCTCTCGTTTGACATGACATGTACTTAATTTGGCAATTGAGATGTCTGTCTTTTAATGTGTCACGTTGGCCAAAATGTGAGAAAACAGGAATACCACAAGTGGAAAAGTTCGTAATAAACTTTCTCACAATGGACAGAGCAGGGTTCCAAATTTAAATTTTTTGCATGTTGCATTGTAACTAACCCCTTAATATCCTTTAGTTGGAATTCCACTTTCTTTACAAAATTAGATGCTTATATTTATCTTCTGGTCGAAAGGTACGAGTTTAAGATTGCTATGGCAACAGAGTATACATAGTAGTTCTGATTGTGTTATGTCATGTATTTGACCATTTGAAAGCATTTGAAAGGGAGGAGTTCGTGTGTGTGGAGTATATCAGTGGAGAACGATTTGGGAATATACAGTGTATTATTACTTTTTGGCGGTTTTTGTGTTTTGTTCGTATTTGTAATATATAAACTATTTTGAGCAATATGGCGTTTAATTTTCCTGCCTTTACTTACATAGTTGCGTTGATTATCGACGTGTGTTTAATTTTCTTCGCAATTTTTCACGTAAGTTATAAAAGATCTTGTGTAATGTAACGATACCGAGTAATTTTTGCATTGTTGATTTTTTAAAATTATTTATAGTGCTTAATGCAAATGTGTAAATGATACATTTACTTTTGTAGGTTATTGCTTTTGATGAACTGAAGACTGATTACAAGAATCCAATCGACCAGTGCAATAGTTTGAATCCCGTAAGTAGATCACTTTAGAAGGCTTTCTAATCTAAGGTAAAGTTTCTGCATTATCAGGAAAATCTAATGTCTTTTATCATAAGTTACTTTTGTAAGTAGCTATATCAGGATTTACTGAAAAAAATAAGTTTAAAGACACATTTTATTCCCCTTTTTTTGTATATAATCCATAAATGTGTTTTAAGCCTTGATTATTGTTTTGGAGGAATGGTTGTAACCTCATTAATCATGCTACAAAGTGGTGGGTGTTGCGAGAATATATAGTAGGTGCTTGTGATGTTTAAGTCAAATGTGTCTCGTTTGCAATCTGTAAAGTTAATATCTGTATATCTCACAATGTTTTGCTTTGTGTGGTTTCTGAAGTATGGTAATATGAACTGTTAAAACAAACTTAAACTTCAGAAAACTGTTTATTGTCCTTCATAATCTTTTGTATTTCTTTCCTGAATTCTTACATTTCACCTCTGTTTAGCTTAATTGTTATGCCTGAATTACTGCATCTGATAAGCGCAGAATGCATTATCTTCTATAAAATTGTGTGCATGTTTGTCTGAATTAATATGAATGCAGAAGTTGCAATGTAGTGAAAAGTTTTGTATTTATTCTGAGGTGTATTGAATGATAGTATTCTGAGGAAAAAATGTCTGAAATTTCCGAAATTAAGTGTAGTACTACATAATCCTATAAAAATTCTGTGTGAAATAATGAAAATGCGCAATTAATGATATAAATTTGTATGAAAACCGAAACTCCAACTTTTCTCTTATCTAATTTGTTAAAATTCTTCAGCATTTATCGAGAAAATGCCTTTTTATATCAAATTTTCCTTTATTTATACTTTTGAAATTAATTATTTTATGAGAATGTGGTACAATACATAGAATTAAGTAAGACTCTGCTCTTCAAATTGTGAATCAAATGCCACCTGTTGCAAGCGTGCATAAATGTCCTCTTTGGCAGTTTGATATTGTTGAGATTAAATTGAATTATGATTTATCATTGAAGACCTATGAATGTTAAAAAATTAACACAATTAAAGAAATGTAATCTTAACAAATTGTTTCAATGGCATTTCATTGCTGGAAAAATTAATTGTATGAAGGTTTTGCGAACCATTTTTATTCCGTGGTATTTCGAGCTTGTAAATTGTGTAATGTTGTTAGCCGCATTTATTTAGCTTATTGCATGATACCCATTTTTGTAAAGCATTATCTTCTTATTGCATTAAAAGTTAATTGGTGTTGTAGAAGCTATGAATTAATTAGTAATCAGTATTACTGACATAAAAAGAAAACAATCGCTGGGCTCATCTGTAAGACATTTTGTGTGACTAATAATGTCAGAATGATATAGAACTTGATAGATTGATATGAATGATTGATAAAATTATTAATATGTTATACAGTAATAATTTCTGATGTTATTTCATAGTTGTAAAGAGATGTTTAATTTCAATTGGCTATTAGGAATAATGCTCTTATTTAATGGAAATATGGAAATATATTTGAATGTAATCATATGAAATTGATTCTTCCATTTTAAAAATCATTTCCAATATTATTAATGAAATTAGAATGGTATTGCATTTATTTAGGATTATATTGACAATTTCTAATTCTATTAAAATAAACTCTTCTAGCAAAAATTTCCACAATTGTAAAGTAGATTTCTATTAACAGCATACTTGCTTTTATATTCTAACTAAATTCTGTTTTATTTTTGGAATATATTTGTGAATATTCTGGCACATGTTGATGGAGAAATTGTTGTATTTGTCTGTTTCTAATAGTGTTATAATTCATTTCAATAACATGATATTTTGAGACTTCAATGGTTAATTTTCCATATTTTTTTAAATACATTTTCAATTGTTTGGTATAATTAAGTATTAAAGGATTTCTAAATCAATTTATATTTTCTTCAGAGTCAGGCTCCATTTGCTTTTGTTATGGGCATGGACACGATGTATATTGTTATCTGAAATGATTATTACATTAATAGAATGAATTAATAAACTTTGAATGTTCTTTTCACTGAAGGTACGTGAAAATGAATTAAATTAATTTTCTTGTAATGTTTAAATTTTAGAAGGCCATATCTATTTTCCATAATGATTAAAAACAGTATAATTTTTCCAAAAGATTTTTACTGGGCTGACTGAACATTTCATATTCTAGACAGATTTAAAATATAACAGTGTTGTAGAAAAAAAAATTAATGAGAATGATGGACTAGTAAAATTGCTTTTGTTTCTCTGCTGTAAATATTCAATAAGCTGTAACTTTCAGTATAAACTGTAAAGTGCTATTTAATAAATACTTTTCAAATAAAGTTCAGAAACGTTTTAAATGTTGACAAACGGAGAAAATAGATACTTTCCTTAAATCACTATGCAAGTTACTTCATTTTATTACTTTTCTGTGTTGATATGGATTAATTCTTTTTACTATTAGTCTAATACACTTAGCCATCTTTGTATTACTGAAATTTGCTATATCCCTTTCTGTGCAAAATTTTGATACATAACTATTGTGGAATATATTTGTGAATAATATGCACAATAATGTTTTGTTTAAGAATTACACCAGAATTTTGCCAATAAAAATTGGAGGTAGTTGTTTTAACAGAAATTACTGGCTACATTACAATAAAATAAAAATCCTAAGCTCCTTTTCTCTTATTATTCCTTTGGTAAGTTAATAGCTCGATCTATGAAAAGTGTTTAATTCGGTGTGAGGTATTTTTTATGGAAAATACTAGAAAGTTTTAGAATTCATCTCCCTCATATCAAGTTGTAAAATAAATTATTTGTCCGCTTTTCTGTTAATACACTGTGCATGTATTATGCAATACTCATTCTTAAAACTTCTAGTTATTTTCAGATGTGAACAGTTTTTTTTAACTTACTAAGAGTTAGTGTATTGTAGCTAGCTTCACCCATATGATTAGTAAGACACGTTGTATTGACTAGATATTTAATTTTCCATTGGAATTTGTATTTTTTAGTTTTAATTTCATTCAATTATATTGCTTTAATTTCTAGACATGTTGTTTAATTTTTTATTAAAGTCTGAATTAATTTGTGGAAATTTATTATCAGCAGATGTACAATCTCTATTTGAATGTTCTCCTTGTTTGTAAGTAGATATGATATACCAATATAAGACATTTCACACATAATTGAAAAGAAAGAGGAAGGGGGAAAAAAACGACTGAAACAGATTAAGGTGTACAAAACAAACTTCCATAGCTGATCTGCATAAGGAAATGATGTGCCTGTACTTTGAATTTTTAAGTAAATTCTATTTCTCTTTTGACTGATACTCATAGTTAGTTAGGAACTCATTTCAGTGACCTAGTCATTTCAAGGAACCATATGTATACGAAGTATGTATCTTTACAATTGTAGTGCCTAAATATGCTGGTTTCACTACTTCAACCTATAAATTCCTTTTTGTACTGTAAAATACAAAATATGCCGTTTCAGTGTAATTGAAAGTTTGTAGAATAAAATAGTGTGTTTCTAGATACTTAGATTGAAAACATATCTAAAACAAACTGATGTTAGCTTTGCGCTGTGATAAAAAAGAAAGATAAAATAATGCACATATCTATTCCAAATTAAAATATGCACTGATCTGATATCAAAAGAGAATTTTCTGTGAATGAAAATGTCATTCATATTTTAGCTTTTACATTTTTTATCCTCCATTTAAAATTGCATGCTCATAGTTTTAATAGATCAGTTTTAATGTAAACAGAAAAATGATGGGAAAGTTATTTTCATGTCAGTTTATTCTGCCTGTTCAAGATTGCTCCTTAAAAATCTGTGATATTCGTTTAAAATAGATTTTTGTCTAAAAATTCGTTTAAAATAAAGTTTTGTCTAAAAATTCTTTAAAATAGATTTTTGTCTAAAAATCCGTAATTAATATAATAGCTAAATAAATAGCCACTCGAGACCCACATTGAACCCGTATGATCGGATTTATTTTTGTTTCCGAGCCCGTGCTTTGAATCGCAATCACACCACGCAGCATTCGTGTGTTGCCATAGTAGAACCACGGCTTAAAAAATCTGTGTCAACTCCTAGCCTAAGGCTTTGTCAAACGAGTTTCGTTGACGCGCGTCACCTGACGCTGATGAGTTATGACGTCAGCTGCGTCAACGCGTGTGCCTGCGCACAAGGGTCTCTTAATGCTTCGTAGATTAACATAATATTTATCTTATGCGAATCGGCACACGAGCGCACTTGGCGACGTGCGTTGTGCCCACAGCGCAAGTATGACGCAAGAAGTGTTTTTTTAATTTTTTAGCCGGTGACACTTTGTTCTCTGATTAGAAAACAGAAAAATTAAGACAATTGTTATTTATGTAAAAGGAAATGATAAATAACATTATGATAACCGTAAACTTACGAGCTTAAAGTTAGCCTTTTTTAATTGATACGATAGTACTAAGCGTTGCAAATTTTTGTGTTTGCCACATTTATAGATTATTCGAATATGCACAATGTGAAAGGACGAGATAGAAGTAGATTGTTTATAATAGTATTTGTTTATTTACCATTTCATATTTTTAACATTAAAAAAAATAAAACGGTATAGCGGACTTTCTTGCTTCCAACCTCTCTTGCGATAATGACTTCGTTTGACACGATCATTTCGAAAAATTCCAACAGTGGTTTCAACATTCTTCGAATTCATCCCATTGTTGTCGATCGTGATGATTGTATGATGTGGATAATATTCTTATGAAAGAAGATGGATTGCAGGAACGTAATAAATTTAACTTAGAAGTAACAAACACACTTCTTTACTGTCAATGTTTTGATCGCTGATTATGGTATTAAAAAATGAAAACTCACTTCACTGTAATAAAAACAGACTTGTGTGAAATTATTATTGCTTTTCTGAATTATGTGCTGCAAATACTGCAATACTTCAATTTATTTTTGTTTGTTCCATTTGTAAAAGTAGGAAATGATTGCTGCTCCTGACTCTCGAAATGACTGTATCAAAGTCGCTTTGTTTGAATTGGACGTTTTGAAGTAATAGCTGAGGTGTGAAGTAGAGCAGAGATTGCAAAATTTCGGTATTAACCAGATATTTAAAAACATTAGATGAAAATATGAGAGTCTGGCATCTAAACGGATCACAAAAAAGATTAAATTCGGCACTTTTTATTATTCGGGAAAATCAAGTAATTTTACATTTATGAGCATATTATTTTATTCAATTCCATTTCCTTCATTCTTTCACACTTTTCATTCTCAACTTGACAACAGCGCAGCTGCATCGGGAATAGGTGCAATTGCCTGAGAAGTGCATGCTGATCGGATACGAGTGTGAAACGCCCTCTTTACATAGACTTGCAGGGTTCTTTATGTTCGGTGTGTTAGGTGAGAGATTCACATTTGTTCGACTAGAGCTCCCCATAAACCATTCCTCTGTATATATATAATTATATTATATTATTAAATAAATATAATTACTATGATTTACACAATTATTGTTACCGATATGGTATGTTGCTGGGAATGCAGAATTAGCAACACACTCTGCCTCCACAGTTGGGAACATATTCCATAGAGCGTAATCACGTGATCGGTTAGCGTTGGATGTAAGTCTCTAGCTAATTATGGTGACTTAGTGTTTAACGCTATCGTTTCGCACTTTCTCTCAAAAGTGTGTACGTTGCAATACGCATACGCTGTGCAAAACGTATTTTGTACTCGCCTCTGTAGGCGCCGGGTAGCTTCCCGTCCCTCTCTCTGGACGTTGGCTGCTCTTGGCGTGGCTTCTATGGCCATGCAAACGGCCTATTGTCTTCGCGCAATTGCAGCCTCTACAGATGACACTCGTTCTTTAGGAGCCAAAACTGCCACGGATATGAACGCATGGCAACATCGCGATGAACAACGAAAGGCAACTTGCTCGGCGACCCGGTGAGTAGGGCTGTCCATCGTAATTTTAGCAGATGAGCAGTAGACTGTTTTTGTCACGTACTCGGTTCAGCCGTAAATGACCGTTCTTTTTGATTCTAGCAAGCCTGCTTCACTTTTGCGGCTTCGGCATTGTAACGGTTAGCGTATTCCAAAGTCCTGGGTTCAAACACGAGCAAAGCCGAGGATTTTTATGGTCGAAAAAAATATTTTGTTTACGCCTACGGAGAAGTAAAGCCGTCTGTTCCGAAGATTTACTAAACGTGAAAGATAAAGCCAAAAGAACCATCTGAGCTAAATTGTAATTGCCCGTTTCTTCGCCGGAATGATATTTTCTTTCGATGTAAGGCTCCCACAGACCGACGCGGCAAATCCGCAGTGGGTGCGGCGCGGAAAGTTCTCCGCTAGATGCGGTAATGAGATCCGCGGGGCCGTTTACACTGAAGCGTCAATTATGACTCAGCATTTGGTAGCAGTTTTCCTCATCTGATAAACAAAGGTAAGGGAACTCGACCCAGAGGGGAGCGAAGACTCCCGAGGCGGGCGGACTTCAACGAAACTCTTGCGGAAACTGATGGCCTGCGCCTCGACTCCTAAGAATAAGGGAGAATTGACTTGAATTGCACCCGCGGGCATTCTGCGCTCGAATGGATGCAAGATTTGTGCGAGGGCGACCAAAGAAAGTGCACCAAAGATCCTTCGACGAACAGTAAATCATTGATTGCAGTTAGTGGCGAGTTTTGAATAAATCTTGGGGAACATTTTTCGAAAAAGATGGTTACGTAGCTTTTAAGAACTAGATATTGGCCTTGGTGTGTATTTTATAAAATATTGCTGCTCGTGTGTGCAGATTTGGTTGCAACTCCTCGTGATATCTTCTGTTTTTACACGACTCTTATTTACTTTTTGCAGTCACATTCAATATTGTCGTAACAATACTTCTTGCACTCATTGCCATTTGATGTGCGCAAGTTGATCCCCCAATTATCGCTCAAATTGTTGGCGTTTTTTTTATTTGGAGTGTCTGTACTTCAACTAACTTCGTTCCTGGCAGATTTTTTAAATTGATTCCAAATATATTGGTTATTCTTTTTAGGTGTTAAGTGAATATTCCCGAATTGGGGACAGTACAACCATTACTGGTCCAAGTGACACTTTGTCCTTTTTTTAGCTTTTCGCATGTATACATGGGAGAAAGTACATTTTCGTGCCACAGTGATCCAAGAGCAAAACAATCTTTTGGAGGAACTTTTCAATCTACTTTACAATTTATCTTTGAAAAATATATATCCTGCCATACTGATCCAAGTGAAAAACCACACCTGGATCGTTATGGCAAGATATATTTTGCGGACGTCCCATCTCGAAAATATTGTTATGAATTACTTTGTAAGTGGCCATACGAACGTACTAAATGACACGGAGTTTTCGGTCGTAAGTCGTGAGCAAAAGAAGAGGGTCTCAGTCACGGATGAACTTCATGCGTGGCTGTCGGATGCGTAAACCTTTCGTAGTTGGAGACACGACTGACAAGTTTCTGGATTTTAATAGCCTATTAGGTCACTACAAAGACTACAAAACTGTTTTTGGCGAGGGCGCAAAAATATCACAAATGCGGGGGGGGGGGATTCTTCTAGAACTTGAGGCTTATGCATTCTAATGATAACTATACAAAAACATAGCGATTGATCTCAAACCCAATTAAACATATTTGCGGGCATTTCTGCCAAGCCTTCGCAATTACATACCTGCACAGGACAGAACAGCAACGCCAATACCACACAAAATAATGCAAGACAAAAAGGAATTCTTAAATTTGTTCCGCCAGTTTATCATCCGTTTTACCTATCAATCCGTTATGTACCCAGACAAGAAAGCGATGATAAGGCCTAGGACGTGTCCACATGTTACCCTCCAAATTTGAAGGTGATTTAGTTTTATTACTTCCTTAATTCTCCAGGATTTCTACGTAATTTCAATGATTGTTTGTGCCAAAGTGATCCAAATGTTTTGTTCTATGCTGAAACGTAATTCTTTGGGGTATTCAAATGGAATGATTTCATTAAAACATTTTTTGTATTTATTTTAACATATTAATCAACAGTTCGTTAAAGATTAAACCATAAAAAATTACCCGTTCCCATAAACACAAACACGTTTCCCTCGTTTACTCCAAATGATGAGAATGTCGTTTGGATCAGTATGGTTCTTTTCTGGGCAATTATTTTCTTGATTCGCTCGTCTGAAGCCACATCGGAGTTGGCCGTATATTCAACTTTTGGAAATTAAACTGGTGCTTTATGTGCTGAGCACCTGTGATCAATGTATCGCAGCTTATGATCGGCTAGTAAAGAAATGTGATCAGGAACACCTGATAGAAAAAGCCAAATTTTTTTAGACTGCTCTGGTTGGGGCAAATCAGTTGCAGTTTACACGTTATTGGTTTTGGTTTCATGAGTGGAATGGTCATCACTATTTTGTTTTATATTTTATCGCTAAAAAAACTTGAGAGCACAATCTTTGATAAACGTAATTTGAAACTTTTTTTTTAATTGACCATCTGATAGCAGGTACAGTGATACAATTTGTATGTATGTATTTTATTAAATGTTTCAAACACTGGTATAATATTAATCATTGATTGGAATCTATTACACCTCAAGACTTAGAATTACTTAGACTTGCGTTCTTTTGAAACACATTTCAAACATTACTTCTGTATCAAATGTATTATTGAAGGAAAACTATAGGGGCATCCCATGCCCCAATCGAACACCTTTTATGAAAATTTAACCTCGCGATTTTTAATATTGATTTATTTTATTTACTTTTTTATTTATTTATTTTGTCTTAATAATTCTACAGCCTAAAATGAGACCTATGCTCAGTCTCTTGTCTCCAAAATTATATTTTCAAATTTGGCGATTACGTAATTTGCAGCCCACAGTGTCAACTTCCTCAAAATTAAAAGCGTACCATTAACTTGAGGATCCTACTAGTTATTTATGTCACGAGTCCTCTAAATGAGTCTCCAAGAACGAAGCCCGAAGGTAAACTGCGAGGCGAAGCGATAGCGAACCTTCCGACTGAGTTACATACTGTGTTAGATACACGACGAGTTACATACAATGTTTTCTGTTATTTCTAGTTTATCCCTTAATCAAAATAAATGTTAATAACTTTGACGAGTTAAGAATTGTCGTTATTTTCAATTTTCTGTAGCAACGATTGGTGATACTGGATGTTTTGTGATTGGTTTAATACTTTTTTTGCTAATGCAAGCCAATTAAGAAAAATTGTCTGTGAATTTCGAAGTATCAGAAGATATTTTCGTGCCAGATTATATTCTAGAGGACGAAGAAGCTGCAAGCTCTTGTTTGACGCTTTCTAAATTTGTAATCACTTAGATTTTGTGGTTGGCGAACGAAAAGGAATGTTCGAGGCTTTAACGAAGAGGTTACGCTAGCATACTCATACATTCATACATACATATCATTGAAAATGTGTCACAATTTTTGCGTGAGTAACATGAATTAATGTTGTTTTTTTAATAATATATATCTATATATATACATACATACATACATACATACATTTTGAACAGTCACCCTCGAAATGGAATCAAAAATATAAAAAATATTTAACCTTGTTTTTCATGTTCATCACAAACGTTTTTGCTGAAAATTTTCAATTCTTTTAAATCCTCTATAAAGATCATGATGGAGAAACCATTGGTTGCGATAATTGTTTGGCATTCGAACCCTTGCGACTAACTGCACTTAAGGCCTGCGCACAACTCCGGGGACAAACGTCCTGAATTTTGTAAACAATCTCCCTGTACTGAGCGCCCTGTATTTGAAGCAGGGTGGGAAACTGACAGTTTTACAACCAGTGTTGCAACGCAGAAACTCGAAGTTGCGTTACTTAAAGATGGCGTGTTCCAATTACAGTATGGCTTTAGTGCGTTTATTTGAATAGGAAACTTGACTCAACTATAATATATTAGTCGAAGGTAGCAAATATTAAGCTGACCCCACGTTTAGTATGTAATTCTTCTCGGCAACGAATTTTGAAAGTTTTGACTATTAGAAATGTATTTTGTGACAAAGAAGAAGAATACTCACAACCATTAAGAAGTTTGCTTAGCTCAATCGCTGCTTGCAACTTACTTGCTCAATAGCTTATCTGCAATCGCTGTTTGCAACTTACTTGCAGTGAGTTCCCTGAGCCATCTTATACTTTCATATATGTTTATATGACAAATGTAGCAGTTGTATGAAGGTAACCTGCCCGAAAATACATCATACAGACAATGGGTATGACCAGATCAACCTTGGAAACTCATTCAACAGAGGATTTTCTGGAAATAATTTCTCACAACGCTTGTAAGCACTCATTTATTGCAGAAAAACTGAATATTTTTAAACAGAAAAAAATTGAGCGAAGGGTATTCAGTTGTCTAGTGTGATTCTCAGAAAATTATTCTTTCTTCTTTTTTTCTCGTATTTAAGACTCGATTCAAGTTCAGTGGAACAACAAAAAACTGAGAGTGCAATATTTTGTCATTTATTAAAAAAGGGAATACGAAATTAATTACACCGCTATTTTGGATTATTCAAAATACTGTGTCATCATTTATTTCAGAGACATTTGATATATTTTATGAAAAAAAGTAAATGTCATTAACAAAATAATGTACGATGGTGCAAATTCCCAATACAAAAATGGAAAGATATTATATTAAACTTATAATGAAGACTTGAGAGAACCTGCCGGATAGCACTTTTTTGCAGTATGGCACGTTAAAAGAACACTGTAATGGAGTTGGAGGAACAAACAAACGTTTGACAGCAAGGGCCGGTCTTCCTAGCCTCATCTTCATTCTCGAGGAAATCTGAGGGCGGGGGTGGGGGCGGTGTCCTGGAATGAGTAGCAATAAACCTTGACCACTGATATGGTATCACCGCTACTTACTCTTTCTATTTTAGTTCTTGTTAGGTGACGGCGAATATGAAAGTGACTTAACGTTTAATTATTCATATTATGTCTTCCTTACAGTACCTTCCTGAAAGAGCATCTGATGCGGTAGAATATCTATGTCAGGGTTATCGACTTACCGCGTAACAAGAGAGTGTTGGGTTTGCGTCCGGAATGTGAGCTCAGCGCGCACCTAAGACGCATGTTGATTTTTTATTGCGCGAAAAAGTGTGAGAAAAGGTAGGTTTTGAGCGCCTAAGACATGGAATGTGTCATACATATCCAAATGACATGTCGAGACTACACAAGAAAATGGATGTTCGTTACCGATAGACAACTATTGGGAGAACTAAAATTGAAAATGACTTAAAAGTTTGTTTTTACCAAAGAGAAGGAGAAATGGGTTTAAAAGGATATTACTAATTCTAGAAACCCATTTACGTCAAAAAGGGTAAATGAAGCTTAGTAAAAATGTTTAATTTTTCTTGCTCATTTACTAAAAACGTTTCATAAACGCGCGATAAAGTAGGCACTTTCATAAACATTTGATGCCTAGTAATAGTAGACCATTTTTTTTTTTTGCATTAAAAAATAAGAAAGATTCCCCCTATTAAGCGACCACTTCCCTCTAAAAGACCAGTTTTCTACGGAACCAACAGTAGTCGGGTTCAAAACAGGTTTCACTGTATCTTTAAAATTAACCATCGTTTGTCTTTCTACTCTAAAGAGTTTTAAAGTTATTGTAAATTCAAAATATCGATACCCTGAAAATCGTTGTTTTGCTCAACTTTGTAATTGCAGGCCCAGTGTCCAATCCATAACTAGTGAGATTGTTCACTCTTAACCTGATACTTACACATGCTTGCTCGCAGTAGACCAAGGCCTTCTTGTTCTTGGTACATCCAAACGACGCTATGAACAAATGACGGGAGATAAGCGATAATTCTATTAATTTCATAATTTTATTAAAACTTATTTATATCATAAAAACTGGTAATGACAAGAGATAAGACCTCTTTGGCCTACTACCTTTCCTGTGAAGCAAAAATAACGAAATTTGGTTGAGTAGAAAGCTCAAAGGTTGTTTCTGAATAATACCATTAACATTTTAAATAAGATTTTCGCAATTTTCTTAATGTGAGGAGTTTTCATAAAAATCGTAGCTAAGCCAGACTTATAAGTGCACCTTGTTCTATTCGGGCAAAAAAGTCTCAAGAATTAATTTCAGCCATTTTCCAGAAAATTATGAAAATGTCGCAGGGATGACCTGTATGTTAAATTAGGAAAGTACTTCAAGTTTTTTAACGATCTTCGGTACGGCACTAGGCTATAATTGTGATGTATTTACCAAGTGGCAGTGAAAAGCTTTTCATCTTCAGAGTTGTGCGTGACACATTCATCCCTCAATACAGACATTCCGATGTTTCGGGTACAAAATTGCGTGTATCTCCTCCCCAACTGCGCCAATCTGAACCGCCTTGGGGAATTGAGCTAATGAACGTTAATCCAGACGTGTGTGATGAGTTTCTGCTCAAAATTGCCTTAACCAGGGATCTTACTACCGAAAATTTGAGATCGTTTTGTTGATGTGATTCCCATACTTATCTTCTCAATACTGCAATATGGGAAGGAAAAGTAAAAATGCCTCATTCATTTCATCGTATGGGGAGGTGGCAAACATAAATTAGATATGAGAAGTCAAGTTTAAATTTGAGTTAGATTTTACAAGCAATATCCATGTGCAATATCAGAGAAATTTCATTTCTAGTTATTTTGAATGTTTTTGAACTGCTAAAGTTTTATTTTTTATTTTTATTGATTTTAAAATTCAGACATATTTTGCTCTCCAGGTAATGACCAATGTTGAACGACTGTACCGAAATATTGATTTTCGAAAATTCTGCGCTCGTCAACATACAGTTGGTCATTTCAGCCATTAGGTAGGAATGGGAGTTGGACGGCGCGGTCCCCTCGGAGTTCCAGCCAGGCGCAATGCCCCCTGTTGGGCAAAACCTTTCGGAATCTCTGGAGCTGACCCCGCCGGCAACGTGCAAGAAGAGCAGGCGCAACACACGATACTAGATTCTCCATTAGGTCGTTGGTGTTGTGGTTGTGCTTGGATTACGAGCTTAAGCTATTGCGTTCCAATCAACGCGCCTATCAAGCCATTGTCTTGTTGTCATTGTCACAGAGAAAGTTTTGTATTAATTAATGAAGGAAACGATTGTCTAGTTTTGGTTTAGTAAAAGTTTTCAGTAATGCTGCCACCGTTTACAATGAACTACGATGTGAAGTAAACTAACAGTTGTGAAAAATGGGTTTTTTCTCGAAACTTTTGACCACAGCAGCCCGTGATATAGGATCCTGTGTTAAATTATAATGATGACTTTGTATTTTGATAAAGCGCTGTATTTGTACTTCGTATGATGATTGGCCAACCTCCCCCAAAAGTTATGAAAAAAGTGTTATATAAAAACACGAATATAATTTGTCAAAAAATATGAGGAACTTATAATTTTATTAAAACAAAAGTTTCGTAATGCTTCAAAAATATGGATGTCGAGATTTTGAGGATCCCTAATACTGAAAAAGTGTTTTAGTTTTTTTTTAAAAAATCGTCCGTCTGTTCGTCAAATACTAGCATGTAAACCTTGCATACGATTTCCGCAAATATTTACATTTGCTAATCTATCTGGGTGATGTCGCCATCCATTAAATTTGAAACGGATTTTTTTTAATTTGGGGAAGGGGATATTTTTCATACAACGCCTATAACATTTTTTTTCTAAAAAATGGCTGGTAACTTTTTTTCTTGAAGTGTTTAGATGTGCAGGCAAATAACGTGTGTTAGGAAAGGTAGGGATTTTTGCTCATAGAAAAATCAAATTTGACTTACTGTTAGTGATGTTGCAGCGTGAAGTTACCTCCACGTCGACACAAACCTTACCAAATCAAGACCCACTAACCCACTAACTTCGCAAAGATGATTTCAGCAGGTTCAGTTGTCCTTCGTCGTACAAGCACATGTCGTTGCCACTAGTGTTGATATCCTACGATAAAACTCGGCCTTGTCCGATACCACCAGTAAAATAGGTAAAAGACACGCTGTAGTTTTAAGGAGTGAGTTGTGCAGAAAATATCGGCGACTATCACTATCTCCTGAATGTGTTTGTTCAATCAACTGTTTTAAGATTCGATTCGATTTATTTTCTTAAAGATCAGTGAAACTGTTAAACGTAGGGGGGAGACGTACAATCTTTGCACGTTTTCACTTCGAGTCTCTTCCCCACCTTATAACCATAAATGGTAGAATGACGAATAAAAATAACCACAAAGCAAGGTTAGCGACATTTGAAAACTCGACATTTTCGCTCTTGAGTTACATAAAACTTATTTGCATCGGTAAATAGGATTCTGCAAGATAAAAACTAGGAATTTGAAGTGTTTAGTTATGAAGTAACTAATGTTCTGAAAAATCATCTATTTGAATTAGATCGCACGGTAATGCTGCCTGTATAAATTTATTGTTAATTGAAAGAGATCTAACATTATGATGCATTATTCGAATCTTTTGCATTTACCTACAATGATATTATCCTGCTGCGTCTAACTGTAGTTGCCACTTTTTACCCCAAGTGCGTGGTCGCAGGAAGTATCGTATTACAGCAGTGACTGGGGCGAGGCAGGTGGTGCGGCAGTTGAAGAGGAATGGATAATGGGAGAGGTAGTACAAGAATTAGTAGGTAATTGGATCCGAAGTTGGCCTGGAAGACGAGCTTAGAACTTTCTCGCCAGGGTTGGGGAGACGGTTCACCGCTGGGGAAAGTACCTGTAGGGGGAATAAACGCTTTATGAACCGTTTTATATGTTCCCGCCATTCTCATACAGCGAGTAGCTGACGAGTAGTTCGGCGCTGGATCTCACATTCCAGCGAGCAAGGAACACCGCCACCTCGCGGGATATAACGTGTTTACGGAACGAATGATCTAAGTAGTTGACGTACCCAGAAACAATAAATATCAACTTAACATTGTAATTGAACTCGATTTATTTGAAACGAATATTACTTGCATCACATCCTAAATGAGTATTACCATTGAGCTGGATATCAAGAGTAGGTTAAGAATTGTGCGTCCGTGACATATGTGTGGAAATTTCGCGGCGGAGTACAGGAAGCGCGGTAGAACGTGGGCTAGAAGAAATGCTTGTCTGGTTTCAATAGAGTTACCTTAAGCTTTAGGAAATATAAACGAGTAGTTGCTATTACTGCTGCTTCGCAAATTCCCAAATTCCCGTTCATCTTTGATTCCGAGAAGCAGGGGGTAAGTTTGATGACTCATGATGAAGATCCGGAGGTCATAGAAGTGCAGTATTGCTTCTTACTTTCTCGCCCCGCCCCCTCTGCCTGAGAAGAGAACTAGGTGTGGATGGGTCTTGGGCAGGAAACTGGTGAGGTTGTCAAATGATGAGCTTTTGCCAGTTCGCTACCGAGTGCATGTTTTCTAGCAAGGTTCAAGTCAGGACCATGCCGAGTCATTTATTTTTCTTTTCAAATGAATGTCGTTCTGCCCTCGTATGATGATGACTGTCCCGTTTGCAGTGTGGTGTCTTATTCGCTGGTCACGTCGGCTAACCTCCTGTTAGATTTAAACACACCCCTAACTGATAAATTGGATGAGACATTCCCACTGAGCGGGAACGCGATTTGTCGCCCAAGGCTATTGCTAAAATTACCACCTTTTCGGTGGGCTCAGTGGGGAATGTCTTTGTTCATTGGTGGGCAAGGTTGCACAACTCCACGTGTCTGTTTCTTTGCGCTTGCTCACCTGTTTGCGTTGGTTTGTTGGCGGACGTGTCGATGATGGGAGGGGACAGTGAAGATAGGGAAAGCAAGGAAAATGGTTGTCATAATTGAATCCAGAAAATCTGTTTTCAGTCGTACTTGGTAGTGGTGGTAGTGGTTTTGCTTCCGCGGATGGACGGTTTGAAGGTTCAGCAAAGATGCCTGTTCCTGTCCAATCGTCGTTGTTGTGAACGTCTTTTCAAGCCTTCGGATATGTTGTTCTAATCTTCTGTTTACGTGTGTGAAGGTTTTTAAAAGGCCCGCTTTGAGAGTGTAGAGAGTAAAAAGTGTAGAGCGAATATTATCCATGTCGCGAATGCGTACCCAAGTGCGTGGTAAATAAGAAAATAATTTTATGAGAAAGTAGGCAACTGTAAAAAGTATTACATAAACCAATCTTTCAAATTGTGTGTTAATTTTTAAAATTATAATTACGTATTTTTAAGTTAAATCTTCAAGATTGTAATTAGTAATAAAATGTTATTGGTTAATTGCGAAAAGAGTTTAAAGTATTTAACGAAATAGATCTAAACTACAAATTAATGAATATAACGCAGAAGACTTTACTTCTCCTATCGGCAAATAGTATTTATATCGAGATTCGTCGTGGTAAATGCAGTGTTCCGGAGAGTCAAGTTTTTGTCGACTTCAAACATAAAATGGTTTAATACGGGATAAAGGAACTATTGAATTTCGTACATTTACCGATCCGTTTTATATGTTCCCGCCATTCTCATACAGCGAGAGACATCGTGCAACAATGAGTTGGATTTCTCAGGATGTATGCAATTCTGAGAATATCAAACTACTGTGCACAGAGTTGGCATTATAGTGAGACCTGATATCTCTTGAAAGACACTCTCCAGCAAAAGAAGCGGAGGAAATTCGAATTTTCAATTTCGAAGATCTCCAAAAATTACGAGAAACTACTAGTAATTCCCAAAAACTGTACATGGCCTTATTTAAAGATCTAATTTTTAGAACATTTCATTTGGGAACAAAGTCTCTATCGTGGAAATAATTGTACTTTTGCAATGTTACATTTTGGAGTTTTCGAAAATACAGAGTTCGACCAGAATGAAATCTGTGTAGTTATTAAGCGCCATTTGTCCTGAGAAAAAAATTAAAAAATACATTTGATATATTTTTTTTAATTGCCATATTTAACGCAACATTAGGCGAAAACTACTTATATTTTCGAAAAATTCTACATGACTTTGTTTAAAGATGTTCTTGAACAGGCAAAATCTGTTAATAATATTGTAGAGTGTAATATTATTTTGCAATTTTAGAAACAAAAATTCGTCGAAAAGGGGGCCTGTGTCCTTATTACCGTACTTTGCTCTGTTAGAGAGAGAAATGGAGCCGTTTATGAGAAAACAATTTTTAAAAAATTGTATTTTATTTCTCACGAAATTACGCGACAACTGCTCATATTTTCAAATGGTTGTACTTATTTAAAGAGTAGGCATTGAAGGACAGATATCATTGAAAAGAAAACTATTTTCAACATTGTAAGTGTAGTTTTAGCCAAAATTATAGGAAGAAGCCGAAAAAATTTTGAACTTTCGTGATTTTCGAAAATTTAGTTATTTAAAGAAAATTAAACTGCATCATTTTAAACATCCTTTATGCTATCCGAGGAAAACGTTAAACAAAAAAAAAAAAAACTCATTTTCGAGAAAATTTTGAAGATGTTGAGGCTTCGAGGAAAGTAAGCTACCCCCAAAAATCAAACTATCCGTATCGAACTCGCATGGCCTGGAGTCCGGACAGTTCGATCGGAGAATATTCGAGAAAGTTACCCGAACGCTTAGGCCAAGTATTCCCAATATTTGTCTTTCATCGGCCCATCTGAAAAGAATGGTTTGCTTCATCGACCCCTTACGGTTTTTGCTATAATCTACAGCATAAAACATATAATACAGTTATGACTCCTAAATGACTTCAATATAATTACCCGAAGAAAATAAACATGATAGGAAAAAATTATTGGATTAACTTTTTAGTATTTTTGTACTTTTAATTAACACTTTTTAATCATATATTTTATAACGCATTATATTACGTATGATATTAATATATACTTATGTTGCCTTTTAAGTGTAATTTTTATTCATATATTATTTTGTGTGTTTAATTATCTTTAATTTTATAAATATAAGTAAATTTAGAAAAACAAAACCACAAATTCTAATTGCATAAAAGTTTGATTTTCATCCATGTGAATGATGTAAAATTCCAAAAGAGGAGAACATTTGTCAATTAATATTGAATGAAAACAAAAGAAATATGTGAAGATAACACATAATTTATTATTATTATTATCAATTTTATTAATATTTTTTGCCGCGAGTGTGATCTTTGTTCTGTTTTATACCAATCAGTCACCATTGTATCTTCGACTGTCGTCCACTTGATCGTTGACCCCCTCTAAAATATCGGTGACTCCTAGGGGGTCGGTGCCGACCCCGTTGGGAACCCCTGTTTTAACCGACAGTTTACTACAGACAGAGACAAGCACGGGAAAATAGACCTTTTAACTTACACCAATTTTACGGTATCATGAACGCACCAATTATTCACAAATGCAATCAGAATCCACAAAACCTAGACTCTGATTACGCGAGGAAGTAATTTACAAAGTATAGCAACAAGATTTATCTACTTTTTCGGTATCAAGACCTCACAATACCAGTCAAAAATTCGCCGTTTTTGCACCAGCATTGCCCATAGTATAGTAGTTTTTCTATAATACGTAATCAGTATTGAAGTGAAAGATGCAATTCGGTAGAGCTCTGTTTTACATTATGATGCTGTATGGCAGCAAATCTGATTCATTATCGCTTTTTCATGGAAAGCGGGTAACTGTCGTAGTCCTGTGTCACTAGGAAGCTTTTACAGGGCATAGCGTACATCAAACGACTGCAATCTATCTTCTGTGCATGCGCAGATGCTCAGAAGTGATGCGAAAGTCAAACTGCGCATACATTGAAGACCAATAGTGCTGTCGATTGCTGTAATTCTTCCCCGTGCAAAAACTTAACAAATTCTTCTTCGCGGGTTCTTACAAAGAATGCGATATTCTGGCTAATTAAGATATTGTTCGCGGAATCTCCTCGATGTAATTCACGTGCCACGGACCTCAGCTGGCCTTTTGCCGGCCCGTCACCAGGTTTTAAATTTTACAAGGTGTATAAATGTGACTACATTCAAACTACGGTTAGTATAGTTATTTCATTTATAATGCGCCATTCCAGAAAGAAATAATCATAATTTTGATGCTGTCTGAATATCGTAGTGAAATATATAACACAATTTTAACAATATTATAAATATGTTTATCTTGCTTATTTCCTGAATTGCCCACTATAAATTACTTTCAATTGCGTGGGCATTCGAGATCAGATTCTCAGGAATATCTACACACAAGTAAAATATTAAATAAAGAGTCCGAGAATTGGCCATAAACGCCAAAACGATAGAACTGTACCCTCAATGTTAAGGTAGAAATTGTCACTCGTAGCGTCTGGCAAAGAACTACTAGTACATGAACCACCCGCCTTCCCTAACATATTACTCATGAAAATTGCTTAGCCTTAAGTCGAATCTAAGCTCGTCAACCATTGTTAGATGGTGGGCGCAGCGCTGATTTGAAAATTAAACTTTTGAAGTGCATAGTAAATAAATGTATTTTTCAGTATTTCTTAATTGTGTAGTGCACATTATTATTTCTGTGTACTTGTTACAATTATTGTTGCTGTGAATCATTTTATACTTTCCTTGCTAAACTGTTTTCGTCAGTTCTTAAAAGAAAAACTTGGGGGACGAAAAAAGAAACTAATTCATGTCGAGGGATACTCAATTCAATATTAACCAATAGTACTGTTACATCTATCGACGGAAATCTTGTCCTTAGGTCGTATTTGATATTTTCCTGTCTTTTTGATGTAAAATATTGTGCGTAACATTCGTTCCTTTTTTCAGTTAAGTCGCGTGGAGTAGAGCCCCTAAGATAAGAGTTTCAAAGTTGCAGTAGCATGTAGCAAAGCAAAGTAGCAGTAGCTTGTAAAATGCAATCTGACATTCATCTCATCAGTTTCATCCAACCATTGAAAAACGTATACTTTAGTGCGGTCCATTTTGCGCAAATCCAATTTATAATAAAATACTGAATTAAAGTTCAAAAGCACAGCTCTAAAGTATTTGTTTTATAAAGTTAATTAACTAATTATATCATTTCGTAAAAAAATACTTACGCCGTAGGCCGACAGCGAAAGCACAACTCGCTTCTTCTGCAGTTTGGCGTTTTCTTTCACTAAGTGTTCGCATCATTCGAGTATTAAGAGTTCCTTTCATTATTCGAATTTCAGGTAACAGCTAGAAGCAACCAGACCGTTAGAACACTTGAACGCTGAGTAATGGCGGATAAATGTAAAAGTCAGTGCAGCAATCGCCTCACGACCTACGGTGGGATTAAAGCTATTTTATCAAGTAAATAAAAAACGATCGTCCAAAAATTAACGACGTGGGAGGGGGTTGGAGCTAGGGGGTGTTAGGTTAGGGTTACGCAACGCCTGTACTTTTTTTTTTAAGTTTTCAACATTTGTGAAATAATTCCTATTCAATCTTATACTAAAACATTAAAATATTAATGAATTAAATTTAAAAATATAGGTACATTTAAAAAAAATGTATAAATTGATGTGTAAGCTCCTGTGCACAACTTGTCAGAAATTTTCTTTCTGATGCGTTCTTCCTTCGCCGAAAAATTCATTGTTGGCAGTAGTTGATAATTTGAATACTAGAAAATTTGTACACATAGTTCAACCTCTTTTATGTACGTAATTATAGTTTTAAAAAAATATAATATTGAATTAATACATTTTTGTGCATCTGACAAGAAGTTGAAATTATGTTTGCAACCCTGCAAAATGAGACCAGCTCTGAGTCGCGAAACGTCGGGAAATAAATTCTTCAAAGTTATTTGAATTTATTTTTTAACGATATGTAATAATGTAACAATGACTCGATAATAAGGACCTGGCCAAAATCCAACTTTAAATCATTACTTATATTAGTTAAATATTATTTTATTAGCGACCAATAATTTTGTGTATATGATAACGTTACATATTTACGATGAAATGTCCCAGTTTTCGACAACCAGTTTTTTGGCGACTTCAGGTGAGAGGCCTAAAATTATGACAGTGTAATATAATTGTAGTATAATTCTAAAAAAAAAATATATAAATTTTAAATGATTTTTCTACGTTGAGTAGAACAAGAAAGATCTAAGAAATAAAAAATGCAAAATTAAAAGTTAACTTTCGCATTATAACACGATGTTTTCTAATTTGAGGAATGTTATGAGAAGATGACCAGTAAACACATGCGAAACGTTTAAACGAGCGACTGGGCGCCCGCAAGCTGTCATGGGTCCCCCCCTGTCGTTCCGCTATTGTTCGTGGAGAAATCGCAGCTCGGGCGCTGGCATGCTTCCTACCATGCAAACTACGCGTGTATTATTCGCGGAATACACTTGACTTAAATATTCAACTGGACAAGGGGTTTTAAGTTAGTGTGCTATCATTGAAGTCGATAAAAAAATCTACTGATTCCTTTTTCGCTGCATACTTCGTATTCTTTGAGAAAAAGGGATGCTGACAATACAAATCATTTACTTGTTCATTAATGGCCCATTTAAACAAAGTGCAATATTAATAATATTACATATTTACTTAATTTTCTCCACTCTACATCTTGAAGAAACTGTACATAGCGTAAGCAAATTGCTATTTTTACCTGTAAAGATTGCCAATCATAACTGAAGTTGTGTGAGTATATTATAAATCTCATTGAATTTGAAATCATAATCGTGCCAGTGTCAAACATAGAGTTATTTCTTAAGCACTAGTAAAAAATGGAACTTCTCTCGGTTGTACGTGCTTGAAGGCTGCAGATATTAATTACAAGAGAACCAGACAATGCTTCGCTATTACAGTGGATTACATCTCACACGCTACTAATCACGTGATTGTTAATCACGTTTTACGCTACGCTCTGCAAAAACTCTAATAGATGACGACACTCGCGAGTACGAGTTCTATGACCTGCTTTGGACATGGTTTTCGAGTATCCTAAGGTCCCACAAGTTTGGGCATGCGTTCGCTATGGCACTGCCTTGGAGAAATTTAATTTACTTGTTAAACCTAACGATCAGGTAATACCGGGTATTACAATTCAAACAGATATTTCACAATCGCAGGTGCAAAATATGCAGTTAGACACGTGAAGTGTTGCATAGCGCTTCTGTTCAGTCGAATCGTCATAAACACGTGTAATCATCAACACCGCCCCCATATTTGCGATTTAACTGAAACCATGCTTTAAATACTTCCGATACTATTAAGGACAAAGTATGAAAATGTCAGCGAAATTGGTCGAGTAGTTTTTGCGTCTGTATGCGACCGACATATGCACATTCCTATTAATTTATATTTAGATATGATACCATTTATATAAAGATGTGCTGAAGGATTGCAATAACTTACACTTGCAATGGATGGTAAACCAATGTATGTTACTTGCTAGTAATGTGGCCAGAAATACAAATAACTAGATAAAAATAATGTAAACCTTTCATGGATGCATGTCTATTGCTCAGCTTTGTCAGAATTGTCTGTTTAAAAATTGAACTTTTGCTTATTGTGTCATAAAATAGCAGTTACATAATATTTGTATATATTGACTGAGGTCTGGTGTTTAAATGGAAGAATAGTTGTATTGATCTTAATAAAAAAATGTATTTTCCCACACCTAAGAAATTATTCAAAGAAAGGACAGCACCATTTTTGTTCAATTATATGAATCCAATGTGAAGTCTATTCGAATGTCAATATTTTGTATACTAGTTACAATGAGATAGTCATAGACATTATTTTCACAATTTCTTATCTTTTCAAAGTTTACCCTTCTTATTATTATTCATGCTGATAAGTGTTGTCTCTTTGTCCAATCAATTCTCTTGAGTTCTGTAGTGTAATATAGACAAAAGTCAAAGGTGGCTTAAATCTCAAGCTATTTGGACATTTGGATTTGTCATTGAAAGTTTTTCTTCAGATGTAAAGGTGTGGACAATCATATTTTTTATACATTATCCTGTGCTGTTGGTACTCAAGAGAATTCAACAGTACACTATTTTTGCTATTTTCACTCCACAGAAGGCAATGCAGCTCTTGAGGACAGCGCCAGACCCATCGTGAAAGGAAGCAGCACAACTACGTGAGGGGTCGTCGCTCAGTGGATGATTTGGGAGTAAATGGGGTCGTCGCTCAATGGACAGGTCTGTTCTGATCCAGTAGGTGTGGGACTGATTTAGAGTAGAATGAAATGAAGAGAGCAATACATGTGCTTGTTCTTTACTCACAGAGAACTCGGTCATTAAAGGCATGCATGCAGCAGAACATTGGTACTGTGATGTATACAAATACTGCATACACTATACACTTCAACAAAACTGATAATTATAGCACAGATTTTGAGCTGGGCACTGAAGATTACTTCGCGTGTTAATGCTTTGAGTGTCTGGGTAAGAAAATGTATACGTCTGTGGGAATTAACTGCAAAACTGTCATTTATGGTGTTACACGTAGGACAGGTGGAATATTGTGCAGCAACGCACAATCTTAAGAAGTTTGCATTAGACAACTTATTTGTGTTAATTATAGCGATACGGAAGTGAAAGATGCACTCAACTATTCTATTCCCTCTGTGTTGTTTGAACTTTTTTCAAGTGCTGGGACACCCACAAACTACGCATATGGTGTCAGCAATAAGGCTAATGGTTGCTGATTAAAAGTAGGTTATTTGTAACCATTTTATACTTCGATTTTTATAACGTGGCCCGTCTTCATGTTGGAATATTTCACGGTATTTCGCGTCTTTCTCGATCGTGCTGCTAAATGTCGTATGATCGTGTGATCGAATCAAGCACTGCGCGATCATGCGACGTCTAGCGGCACGCCGTGAAAGACGCGAAATGCCGTGGCATATTCCATCGTGAAGACGGGTCTTGACGTGCCACGCAATTAAAACCTTAGTATGCACTATGTAGCTTACAAATTAGTGATATTAAATTTAATCTATGTTTAGTTCAGAGCCATCATGACCGCTGTCTCTGCAACTATTCTGACCAAGAGGTCGTGCAATCTATTTCTGACGGAAGCTAATTTTCGATTCGAGCCGTACAGCTATGTCGAATTCAGCGACTGTCTGCAGGAGAATTCTAGTTGCCGATTGCTCTGATCGGTTGTTTTCCAAGGTTTCTCTGATCAATATCAAGCGAAGGTCGGAGAAGTATTCTAACGGACCACCGGCCTCATGCTATCTTTCCTTCTTCCTTGTCCTATTCTCACCCACTTACACACACACACACACACACACACACACAGTACATGCACTATGTTACTACACGTCCGAAGACCAGTCGGGAGCTTTGAGCTTCACCCCCTTACTGTCGCGTTTGGACAGACCAGCATCATGAGTTATTCTCAAACTGGTCTGTCTTCAAGGGAAAGAATGCTCATTTTATTTTCGTATTTCTCATTATCAGATAATGTACGCGAAATAATTGTGTACATTCAGAAGAGACTATCTTCCTGTGCTGGTTCCGTTTGCAGTACAGTATCACATAATAGTTTGAATTTCGGTACAGTACATCTCTTTCAGCTTCTTCTCGGGAACACAATGTGAAGGCTCTTCGATTGGCAACCGAAATCGAGATTTCAGTGCGGGGCAGCAGGCCGGGAGGAGGAGGAGGAGGAGGAGGAGGAGAAAAGAAGAAGAAGGAAGGTGGTTTTGGCGACGGCCCAGCCATTTTTAGGGCCACAATACACTGAAATATAGACCAATTTAAATATAGTGTCTCTTTAAGGTCACGAATTGGATGGCGAGGGGGACACAGTCATCCAATCGGCAACTTCAATACCAAAAATTAAGTCGTAACGAAGCTCCCGATTGGATGACAAGTGTCCCTAGCCCCTCCTAGGTTCAAGACCTTCAAGAGACACATTCAAATCAGACTGAACAGCTTGTTGGACTGGTCTGGACTACAGCATATACGTCTTTCGCAGCGTTGCCATGTCCGAACTAAAAGAAGTGGAGTGGAGGGGAGGGGCGAAGCAACCCCTGCGAAGACATATTTTGAACGCATTGTATTATAAATATGTTTTTAACTGGAAATATGATTTGGGTTGTTAGTGGTGTAGCAAAAGGAAGAAGTTTACTTTTATGGTGCACATTGTTTTTAATTTTATTTTCATGGGATCTATTTGTCGTACAAAGTTTTGGAAGTTGATGTAGTGGGGGCTGTGCATGCTATGTTACTGTATTTTCTTGTAGCCATCATTAATCACTTATGTTGTGAAATGAAAATATTTTGGGGATTTTGAAAGTGTGTGCTTCATTATTTGTGCATGTTTTCTTTACAAAATATCTGAAACACTTTTTTATTGGTACTAGTGTGATAAATCATTAGAAAATTCACCTATCGACTTTACTCGATTTTTTTCTAAAGTATATATTGAATTTAAAAAATGATTCGTTGAAGGGAATGTTTGCTCAGAAATTCTTTATACTTATCAAAATTCGTTTTTACATTTTATTAAAAGGAAAGTAATTTAGAATTGGTAGTTGAATTTTCTGTGTAATTGTTGTGTGTTGTTTGTTCCAATTCATTGTATTGGTATCTTATTGTCTTCTTTTTATTGTTTTCAATCTTATGGTATTCTATGTCCTAGATTTAATTTTTTTCTCCATTGTAATTTCATTCTGTTGAATCATGAGTCATTTTAAATTACACTGCATTGTACCCTTGATGTGCTTTGTAGCGTGGTAAAGGGTCAGCTGTCCTCTTTTCAGTTGCTTGTTTCTTATTTTAAAAAAGTCCTGCAATCAGTATGTTTTAATTTTTATGTGTTGTGTTCGTTTTGTAATTAAATGTGTTACAAGTGTTGAACTATAACTTCTTTAAGTAATATATTACTAAACTTAATTTGTATATTTCTTTGGAATAATTGAAATCTTTAATACTATAATGGTATTAATCAGTAAATCCTTGATAATTGTATTAAATTCATTATATTGTTTGTATAATTAAATCATCAGTCTTTTACTATAATTACTGTTAAAGGTATTTAAAATAATTACAAACACACAATTCTTTGGAATGTTGAATTTTTTCTTGAGTCGGATTTTTTCAGGGCTAGAAACAGTTGTAAAGACTCTGATTCCACTACACTGATATAGCGTTATGGTTAATGTTTTATGCTAATATTTAAATGTCATCGATTCACCCGGTCTCCAATTTATGTCATTTGAGGGAGGGAGTTTAACTAATGAAATATTCAATTTACTAGGCTATATTATTTATAGTTCATTGTTTTTTTTAATAGTTTAGCATTTGCCTGAAATCTTTTTTGTGATATATTAAAAAAACGAAGATTCGTTAATGTAATGTTTCTATCTGTAATTTATTTTTAATTATTTCATTTGCCTTCAGTGTTTTTACGATTCTAGTGACTCCTAATAAAGTAAGTAAAGTGTAACGTACAAAGAAGAAAATTGTTGTACAGCACATACCACGTAGATTTGGGATTTAGTCAAATTAGCGTGTTTTAAGAGTTCATTTTAAGAACTACTTTCTTAATATGCTCGACGGCTATTGAGATACGAAATAGAGAAGGTTCTGTAATCCAATTGGAAGCTTTATTTTTTGATGTCACTACTGAGTTTCATTGAACGCACGACTGTTCTATACATTGAACATACTTACTGTGTGTCAGTGTTAGTGATAAGTCAACCCATGTATCACTCATATTGTAGTTATTGGTGTTATATGTGGTTCGTTCGGCATATTAATTGCGTTTTTTTTCTTTCAAGCTAAGACCTGGCAGCGTAGTTTACATATTTGCCTTTTCCCCTTAAACGTATATGCTAAGAGATCACTAAGCCATTGTTATTTCCAGTGAATATACGAATTCTTATTGTGTATCTTTTATGTTTGTGACGATTGAGCATATTTTGACTTTAAGAGCATATAATGGTATTTTATATATGTTTGATATATTTTTAAAAAAATTGTGTACTGAAATGCAGAAGGAGATTGATCCTGTAATATGACAGACACATCCTAAGCTTTTTGACAGCCGATCACAAAAATAAATTAACGGGAGTTAAAATAAGGAAGTGGAAAACAGTCACCAACAATAAAGTAGTCATTAATTCGCTCCGTACTCATACAAGAAGATCCATGCGAAATACCCCGTTCGTTCGCTCATAGTCGATGGAAAAAAGTAGATATCTTAAACACTTCTGTTGGTGGTTACTGGTGTTACAGTTAGCAGGACCGTGTCATGCTTAAGGTCAAGCACGAAATTTGGTACATTGTTTAATTTCATGTAGTGTAGATATATTAGGTCATTTTAATAATGTAATTATATCCCCTGTCTTAAATCTAAAAAACTGGTGAGAGTACACATTTCTTGTGGTTAAATAGTATTAAGTAACACAAGTTTTTTTAGTGTTTTTGGACGTTTTCCTAAAAGCAGTCTTAATATTATGTTTGTGTAGTCAGATACACCGTTGGGGGGGGGGGGTACTCCGTAAGCAGACGTGTAGGCCGGATCTCCCGTTCCGACGGGCGAGGAATGCGTATAAATAATTTGTAATAAAGCAGTACCCTGAGATTATGGCAGTTCGTCGTTAGTACTTTGTGTACGGCAATTTCGATGTATTAATTGTAAAGAGCATTCCTTTATCACACAAGCTGCCCAAAATAGGCAACCAACACCGCGCGCCAAATGTCAATAGGGAATGGGAAGGAGATACCCCCATCTCCTGGCTAGGAGGGGCGACAGAGTCAGCTCAGGGCCGCAGATCTGTTGCTACGAATATTTACCCTTGATGACTGCACGACACAGCTTTACGCCTCGCCTGGACCCGTCAACAACGACATACGACAACCATTTTGTATGATTTTGTGTGGCAGTACTTTTGCTGATGCAGACCACTTGCTTTTATATTATTTTCGATTAATATCATTGTAACGCTGCTACGCCAAGTGGGAAATTTTCTCCGCACTGTATCCAACGTGTCCCACAAACAAGTCTTGCACTCATAATGAGAATTGATGCTAAAATAATAACCGGCAATGCTGTACCTATTCATGACAAGTATGGTGATTGGCTGAGGCTTGTGACAAGATTATGGAGAAATCATAAAATTAATATTTTCGGGAACTGAGAGGTTAATGTACGTCATTGCCAGAAATATTGGATTTGCAAGAAACATTGTTATCCCGTAAGTGTTTCCTAACGTTTCAGATTCTACAAGCGCATTACTGACAATCTTGTTGGAGAATGCGCTCGAATTATTTTCACATTGCATTGCAATTTACTTGAACTCGTATTTATTTTCAGATCACCATTGATCAACATTACAGATATGGGAAGTGTTAGTTTTACTAGTCAATTAAAATACAATCAATACTAGAAGTAAAAGAAACAAAATTGCATTAAATTAGTAATTGCACTAAGGGAAGAAGGAAAAGATTTACCTCTAAGAATACCTCTAAAATAAACAATGCACAAAAAGTACAGAATATTGGATATAACTTTTATATTTCTTTCTCGTCAGAAATCAACGTATTGTACGTTTTTACGAACGTAAAGGAACTCCTCTCTCAAAAAACTAAAAAAGAAAAAATATTCTACATTATGGTTTAGACTTTCTAGTACATTTTGCAATTTATGCACAATGTTGAGAGGTTTCTTTCGACTTCAAAACTTATATCCTCAAATTCATTAATAAACAAATTCACGAAATTAACTATCTTGTAGAATAAAATGTAGAAAGCGCTTACAGAACTTCTCTATTCGATCGGTGACTTTGTTTTCTTAATTCCAATATGTGTATATTGGAAGGCTCCACTGTATGTGGAGGCCACTCACCTGATTTGCCTCATCCTTTTGCAGTTTGCCGTGCTGCTCTACGAAATTAAGAGGTAACAATTTCACAATGGGCTAAAGCACCTATTGAGAAGAATGTTAATATGAAATCAAAAGAAGAAACTGAATAGTTGGAAATTAGTTATAAAAATTACGCGTAGCGCGAACTTAAAAACTATTTTTATACGTAGTACAGCAGTGTTCGATGACATCGAGAAGGTGCCTCATTTCTGGCTGTGAGTGTCTCTCCTAACGCCACAGCAAGGGTCAGTTGGGACTCCTGGAATGATAACTAACCGGACATATGCCCCCTTTATAAGTGTATTTTACCCTATTTTTACAAGAAATTAAAAGAATAAAATTAAGCTGCTTTTGAAAAAACGTGTCCGGGCCCCTAATGGAAAGTTCTCCAAAATATTGGAGATGGTTTTTCCAAATCGCAGCAACTCGAGTCGAGCCAGATAGACCAGGGAATATCTATTTTGAAGAAAAAAATCATACGTATGGTTTAGGCGCGATTGGTATTCACAGACGAGCGGACGAACAGATGAATTTTTTTTTTTGGGGGGGGGAACAACCCTTTTTCGGTTTTAGGGGACCCCAAAACGTGTATTTTCGTTGAAATCTCGAAATCGATTTTGCGCAGCATTACATAACTTTCCCTATACTACGTATATTACTCTGTATATACTACGTACGTATGCTGGAAATCAAAACAGCTAAGTGTAGACACGCCTTCCTGCCACTCTTCCCCTCTCTGCCACGGCCGTCGCACAGGTGACCTTGCCGGGAGGGGGGTTGCGACCTTCAAACAACCGATCCTAACCGCCGCGCCTTGGCAGGTTTGGCGGCACAATGGTGAACTCCTACCTAGCGGCCAGACACCCTCAGAAAGTTCTCCTGGTCGAGTAAATCATAAATAACTATTGCGAAGGAACATTGAAATCTATCCTATTATACACTGCAATGCCACAGAGCGCCCAACCAGGCGAGAAATAAATTCAATTATCGGCGGCGGAAAATGTTTTACCACAAAGTAATGTAGGTTTTTACTTGCTCAGCGTAAACTTGCGCCGGTTCTCGGAATCTCTCACGATTTGTTTGTCGCACTCGTGCTCGCTTTCACTCTTCGCTCGTCTGCATTAGCTCACCCGCTTGTTGCCCGGTGGGGCAAACGCAGGCACTGTGACCGGCGGTGCACTCGGGCGGGCTTTTCCTCCACGGTGCCGGGTGGGGAGGGCCGGCCGTCGTACGCCAGGTCCTTGCGGGGGGTGCCGGCTCCGGACTCGGGCTGTACCAGGTTCTCTCTGGCGACGTGGGCGTAGTGCAGCGCTACCCGAAATGGTCTCAGCGACAATCCGGTCCTGTAGTTTTTCGAGTTTGTCGCCGGTGGTGAATGTCTTAACGGTCGCGTCGATACAACCGGCCAAAAGCCCCTACCACAACAGGAAGGTGTTCTACAACCCGTATTGCCGGCCCAGGAGCTCTGCCCTACCCTATCTTTTCTTTTTTGTGTTAAATACTGTTTCAAGTCTTCCCCTGTGAGCCACCGCGACCGCCACATCAATGTTCATCGCGGTGTGGCCAATTGCAACTACCAGGTCAGGTCTATGCCCCTGCTGTGCGACCAGGTTCCCGAATAACACGCTCCACCCGTCGTCCCGGCAGCATCCAGGACATGGCTTAGCACTGGGTTATGTCGCCGGAACCACGTGGCGGAGGGAGGGGGGTATGCCGAGGCCACGTGTGCGTGGTTTCCTTAGCGCGGACGTCCGAGCTGGGGTGCACGCAATTCCGCCGCCAGAACTTGTACGAGCTGTTGGGCTGGTGATACAATAGACTCCTACAGTTTATTCGCGCTGCATGCTGGAATTTATAAACCGGCGGGCGCATGTTCACCCTGTCTGGAGGATGTACGAAGAGTTTTCATCTTGACTCTTCATAGCCAAGGCAAAGATGCCCTTTTGTCGTATCTCCTGCCGTCTTCGCCCGTAGGCCGCCTGGTATAGACCACGTAGAGAGCGCACAAGCGGTCCCCGCCATTTGACCGTAATCAGGCCCTCTTCCCGGACGTTGCCGTTCGCGGACTCTCCGCCTCTGACGGGTGCAGGGGCGTCCTAGCCCGCCGATATGTTTGGAACGTGCGTACCGCCCTCCCCCCTCCCGTGGACGATTCCTCTTTTGTGGACCGTGACATCCTCAGATGGAATGGGATGTCGCTGTGGTGATGGCTGTGGGGAGGCAGAGGCCTTAGGGCCTTCACGGTGGGCCTTTCGTGCTTCATGTGGTTCTCCAGAGAGGGAGTAGGGGCGGGGGGCAGCAGCGCGGGATGAGGGGCAGAGTTCTCGTCTCCGGGGAGCCGTCTAGGAGGTGGTCGCCCTCATCCTCATCCTCGCCCTCGCCGTCGCCGTCGGCACGCGGGCGGCCGGGTCTTCCTCGCCCTGCTCCACGCTCCGTCGCGGGTCTGGCGGGGCGCGGGGCGTCGGATAGGCCGCCCCGGCGCGGGTAGCCGTCGGCTGATCCCGGGGGTTAACCGCCCGAGTCGGAGGCGCTGCGAGACCAGGAGGATGATTTTCTATTGCAGCTATTCGTACGACTCGGTCGATCACCAAACCCTCCGTGAGTAAGTAAAACATTGCCAGTCAGTATTCGTTTAGCGTTTCAAGTTTCAAAATTACTGTAGTACTCGTAGTAACATGTGACATAACCCAGCGCATATTCTCGACTGGCAGCAACACCGTTAATGGCATTTGTCAAAATAAGATCTATGTGTGTATGGAATTTGAGGTTTAATCCTACTTTCGCTAGTGCTCTCAGGTCTGTGACCTATTTTTATTTATTATTCACGACTGGGTGTAAGGGACATGTGGCGAGCATGACGTGTTCGCGTCGCCGCTTACCTGGCCTGCCTGATCTTTTTCGTTTCTAACACAGCTATATAAGTTGAAACGATTTGTGTTAGAAACTACAGCTTAATTTTTCTCCGGCTGGGATTCGAACCCGGGACCGCTTTAAAGTAAGCTAGCACGCTATCCATGAGCCATCATGAAAAGATGCCCATGAGGGACCAAGAAAAGATAATTAGCATTATATTCATTTATGGTGAAGCTGCGGGGTATTGTTCCGGTGTGCCCCTCAACATACGCCGAAAATAATTGTGAGCAACAGATGTTTCCCCTTAGACTGGTGATTCGGATGCGAAGTGTGTCTTTTGAGTCTTCCAGGCACAAAGGCAATCCCAAGAGGGTAGGCTTTATCTACCGCCGTAGGCGTTGCAGACAGGGGGGCTGAGGGACGTCGCCCCACTGATTTTTTAAAGAAGCTTAAGTAACCTTACGTAATAAAACATTTTATTTCATTAAAAATGTTCCTTTATTTTCCCCTTTTAACGGAGTAGAGCGCCCAGAAATGTAGTTCCCTCCCTCTTGTGTGAGGTTGCATTCGCCTATGTCTACCACTATTCCATGGAATGTGTACATTTGGAAAAATATACTTGGAAGAATTTTAAATGTCTTTACTTGGCTGCCAGGGATACGGCGCATCCTAAGCACAGGAGCCATTCTGTGGCACTTGTGCCTAGGACGCGGCGTCCCCCGGACATCGAAGTAGTTACCATCTCCGGCCGCGAAATTCTCTAATGTGAAGGTTCCGTTTCCAAATATCACTCGGGTATACAATATATAGATCTCGTCAGTAGCGAATATCATTATACAATCAAGATCATGACGTTGCGAGTCGTATCTCGAAAACTGGTCGCATCTCGAAGTTGTAATGTATAGGTGTATTATTTCCGACACACAAATTTCTCGGGAGTGGTGACATTCTGGTGACGATTTACTGCTCTTAACAATGTCCGCCTTTTCATTCTCCACCCCATTAGTTTCAAGTTGAACTTTTACTGCATGTGGGATGTTAGGATTCTAACTGTTCGCTTTTTAGTACCTGTAAGAGCTCTTCTCTGATAATCAAATGTTATTCGCTCATGAGTATGTATTATTATTATTATTATTATTATTATTATTATTATTATTATTATTCGAAAATGTTAGATGTAGTCATTGTAAAGTAAAATTCTTTTACATCTCTTCTGTTGAGAATTTAAAAGACATTGTTGAAATGTAGACTTTTGCTTTCTATGCACAAATGAAAAATTTGCCTGTTATGCCTCTTATGTAAATGAACTTCTCATTTTACCATAGTAGACTCACGATCATTGATGAATAATAAAATAAAATCGGTTCACAGGATTAGTCAGTGTGGGTAAAGAAACAATTATTTTTGCCAGAGTTTCGAAATATTTAATTTCTTCATCAGGGCTAGAGTACAAAAACGAACAGTGCATGAGGACAACAAACTACAATAAATTAATTAACACTACACAAACAAGAGAACAAAAATTTATCAACTAAGACAAATAAAACACCAAAATATAGAAAGTACACACCTTACTAATAGTCATAAAGGTCAAGTAAAAATCATAAAGAAGGCCCGATTCACACTTGACGCGCGATGAACCCACGTGCTTTAGCAAGTCCATGTGGAGTTGGGTGTGGTGGCTTGAAATGGGACTTGACCTTTATGATTATATAAGGTGTGTACCTTCTATATTTTGGTGTTTTATTTGTCTTAGTTTATAAATGTTTGTTGTTATTGTTGGTGTAGTGTTAATTAATGAATCAATTTATTGAAATATTTATCGTCATACACTGTTCATTTGTTTTTGTATTCTAGCCCTGATGAAGAAATTAAATATTTCGAAACGTTGGCACAACTAATTGTTTCTTTACCCTCACTGACCAATCCCGTGAACCAATTTTATTTAAGTACTTTTAATTTTAGACACCTTGTACTTTTGAACAAATTATTTTGTAGACCACTTTTCGCATTGGACTTACTGCGCAATAGGCGACACAGTGTTGAGCTTAACCACCCGCAACCTTGCCAATCACACTACACGAGGTTTAACATACCTAGATGTTCTTAATCGTGTCTCGACGATACCATGTTTATCGAAACGTGCTCCTGCGCGCTGATCCAAACATTACTCAATCAAAAATGACCGAAAGGAAAGTCTGTTGCTATTGTAATTACAATTATACTACGTCTCAAAAATAAAATTCAGCCACACAATTCAAGTAACAATAATAATTGTTCTAGCAAAGGAGATCACTTACCAAATAACTCGCATTTCTTTTTTTATAGAGATCGTAGTCCAGTTAATGAATTGTAAAGTTAAATTTAATCATCGTAATTTTCTCCACCCCATGATCTGTGGTAAATTCAATATTAATTGAATATCTTTAATTGCCAACGTAGGTCAATGAAAGGCACATCTGCTCGACCAACATTCCAAAGAATAAATTAGTGTTAATATAAAACTAGTATAGTTTGGTGAAAATATATGTACGCCCCCTATAAAGCATGCTTCAAAACTGAGAAAGTGGGTGTATAGGTCCCTCTCTCAATCGACCTCCCTTTCCCTCTTTCTTGCTCTCTTCTCACCTCTCTCAACCCCCCCCCCCTTCATCCTCCCCAATTCCTCATCCCTATCTGCTTGCTCTCATAAATTCAATGTACCACTACATGTGGCTAATATTGTTCATTGTTACACCCATCATTTTGCTTATTTGAAGTAACAAATTTTATCATTGTTTGCATAGTTTGGCTTTGAAAGAAAGCAGCTTGCATTGCTCTCCTATTACAGTTTTCATTTGAAGTTGAGAATGCTTTCTTGTTTACAGCTGGTTGTGCCTGAGTACCTGTTGCATCTCTTATTTAATATATTATTTATTGCCTCTGGAGAATGGTTCTCTTTGTGTCTCAACATACCACTTATTGCGTACCATATAAAGAGGTAAGTATTTCTGCTTTTTTTCTAGTTTACAATTACGAGTCTTATTGAGATATACTCTTACAAATACTGAAGTGTGATGTTAATATTATTAATTTATAGATTATTATAAGTACCATGAATCGCTATAAAAATATATTCTAGCCGATGAAGAACCATTTCTACGGAAAAATTGAGAAATAAGATTTCTTCATAATCGTTATTTATATTTCTTCATATATGCTACGAATGTTAATGACAGCAGATAAATGTACGACCCTTGGCGCAGTCAGCCGCTAGCTCATCAATCAATGTACGTGAGTGGATAAAGCAGATTTGAAGTATGATTATACGAACTTGTTCCCGTTCTCCTGCTCGCCCAGTACTGGAGATTAAGTCTTTGAGAGTGGTGCCTAGGTGGTGTAATAATCTATGTTGTCGTGCTGTTTGTTTCAAACTGCTTAGTGTATTAGGCCCGATGCTCGGACAGCGGAGAGAATTGGTTCAATGACCGCTGGGTGCACATTGCTAGCTGAATATGGGGATAAGCTGGCACTTGCTTACGCGCCAGGAATTTCGAACTGAAGTTATTTAGGGGGAAACTGTTGATTTTTTAACAAGAACATCAATAATATAGTTGTAAAGATACATGTTGAATTTGTCGTTTTGAAAGATCACGTTAGATTTACGCAGAATTCTTGCTTAAAAGCCTCTGATAAGAATTGTGAGTAAGAACTGATGATAGTTCCGAAACAGTTCTGTTTTGGTACGACTTTGAAGTTGTACAATAACTGTACTTTGAGTGCTTGTGACACAGCTCACATTGCACGTTGCTGAGCTTGCTGCGGTTGTGGCTCAGGAATCGAACCCCACAAGTCTTGCCCAGGGCGATGTCTGTGTAGCATGGGCGTGCGCACAAGGGGGCCGTGTCCCCACCCCTTCTGGAAATTTTGAAAGAGGGCCCCGTAGCCTTATGTAATCATATCCTTCAATATGTTTAATTCCGGATTTTCTCTTTTTTAACTTGGCAATTTGTTGACATTCGTTTGGGGAAGAGGTTCTCAAAGCCATCTGATAAACGTGTAAATGGTTGAAGATGTCATAAGGAAATAAAAAGATCAGTGGAAAAGGGCTCGGAAATGTGCTTGTCCCCCTCTCTTGTTTTAGGCTGCGCTGAGCTGAGAACCTTGACACGAGTAGGGATGGTCACAAGGAAGAATGCGTAGCGCACCGGACGTTGCAGACGCGGATAACGGTCAAAGAAATCAATTATTGCTGATGATCGGAGACAATTTGATGATCACACGTATCTTTACTCAGAAGGTATTGTTCGCCGCGAAGTGGTCAACTGTTCATTGTTTCGTCGTACTCACCCGTAAGGTTTAAGTTAGATTTACTCCCGCGCCTAGTTTGAAATGACACTGTAAGTGGTCACCGATAGTTTTAGAGAATACGTAATTAGTGATATTCCCGAATCAATCTGAAGGAACTCGAAGCCCTCCGAGTTTAAAACGCCTGTGTATATTTTGGGTCTAAGTTTTTTTATTAAATTTTGCCCTCGGATAGCGTAAAGAAGGCTTAAAAATCGTGTAATTTTCGAAAACTGCAAAAGTTGGGTTTTTTCGACTTCGTCCTACAACTACAATATTGAAGATAGAGATTGTTACATAGAATATACTCTTGTTCCAAAGCATATTTTGTCTAATTAACTCCTTCGAGATATCGAATGGCTGAGCTACAATAATCTCTTGAAAGTTTTTTTTTTTTTTTTTTTTTTTTTTTTTTTTTTTTTTTTTTTGTGCAAAAATTTGCATTTCACAAACGCAAACACCCCAGAAATAAGTAAATTGTTTATTATGCGCAAAGAAATGAATACATTTGTTAACAAAGCAAAATGAACACAAATAAGCAATTGAATTGTGTAAATTGTCTTTCCACTGTCCAAGCTTCCAGAACGGCCAACTTTACACGAAGAATTCATCAAGTGTACATATTGAATCAATAAAATTAATATCACAGAAAAACAAATTCTCTAAACAGAAATAATGCATCAAATGCAGTCATTAATTGAATGAACGTATATACTTTCAATTATGCAAAATTCATAAAAAAAGCTAGCATCAGACGAAGATAAAATAATTGGAATTCCCCTCGGGACGCCACGCAGCGTTCGGCAAAACTCTCCCGCCCCCACCGTTGCGTCTCCGAAGGCTCCATATTAACGCGTGTTAAAGCGTAAGGCGAAATGCAGTAATAGATGCAAGTTTCAAGAGAGTGGTGCAATACCTGGGAGGGCACCAGACGCGGAAAAGACCGCCAGTTGGGTGCTCTTTGATTTCAAAGTTATTTCTCAAACACCGATATTGCTGCAATATCGTGAATATTGAACGTCATTAAAACGAGAATGTATATTCCGATAATATTAAATATTTGTGGATTAACTGGAGCTGCAACCTAAGCACGAGCAATCACGGGAAAATGTGAAATACTAATCTGGCGCCGCTAGCATCATTCGTTTACTACAGTCCATGAAGTCACGAAGGTTAAGCGAATTTGAGACCTCACGGGTTCCTGATTGGGTGACGGTCTAAGAACCCCAGGATCAGACGTGACGAGACTTGATAATGAAAATAATGGAGGATTACTCCAGTAGGCGCTCAACTTCCATAAAACGTATTCAGAGACGCGTAGCCACCCTACGCAGCAAATTGAAGGGAAAAAAACTTGTGTGTCAACATGTTCGTGAACTAGTAAGCTTAGTTTTAACTTAGAATTTTGTCCACAACGACGTGGGAGAGTACGTCTTAGAACTTTCTTTGGCATACGCCAGCATAAGTATTTAATTAATTTACTTTGTCAATATTCTTACATTGATGACAATGTTGAAAACCTTGATATTCTTTCTCATATCTTATCTTGATTTTCGTGGGTAACAAGTGAAACTTGCACCCCTTGCAATTTCCAAAAGTCTTAATATCTTTCTTTGGAATATACATCTGTTTACATGTGTGTATATTACAATTTTTCAATCTCGACGGCGTTGGAAACATCGTACTATAGAAACTATAGTGGAAAGACCTCGTATTTTTGCCAAGCAATTATAAGAACTTTTGGCGTTTTGGCAATTATAAGAACTTTTAGCGTTTGTGTGGCGTATGTTGATGGTACATTCAATTAATAACACTGGTGTACAAAAAAATAAAAAACTTTTTTCTGTAAAAAGAACAAAACATGTTGTTTCTGGAAGATACTCTTAATCCAGATCTAATTTCAGAATTTCTTTAACATCCTCAGTTTTCATGTGATGATAGTTTTTGGAAAATATATATTCCATATGTATGATATATATGTAGCAAAATATCACACTCTAATAACAACAGATTTGAAGTATACTTTAAGTACAACGTGAGTGTTAAGGAAAGTTATGAAACATACCTGAAAATATTTCCTTCCAGATTTCTTGCGATACTTTGCCCCATCATACCATTGCATCTTTATAAGTTTCAGCAAGAGCACTTCAGTTTAGTCAAATAACATTGTGCCACTCAATTGCCTTGATAACGCTTTCTCATTTGTGGAATGTCCTAGTGAAACTCATAATGGACTTGATATCACCAAAAAAAAACAACTATTTGGCAATTTTGAAAAACACTGTTTTGTACAGGGGAAAAGAAAATTCCATAATTTTAGTTGCACAGCTAAAAGCTCAGACTGTTGCTTCAACAAATTTAAATTACGAACAAGATCGTTGAGATCCCTGTAAGACAAAAAATGTGGTTCATTTGAGTCTCAGGAGGTTTGAAATGTTTGGTCAACATGGATATTTCCGTCTCTAACTCTGTCGTCTAAATGTTCGTCACTGTAGCATTCATCTGCACTCACAGTCGCATTCTCAAGAGACAGGAGTACCAGCAATCCGTCACTATGTTATTACAGGCAGTAATTCAGGATATTTCACAGTTTTCATTATTTTGGGGTGATTCCAGCTACTTTTTTCTGACAGATATAATTGTGTGTTGTTTATATCCATTGTTTCCCTCCAAAACATGGGAACAGAAAGAGCATGTCTTGTGTACCTTTTAATCAGCATGCCAGGAGTTTAACAATGACACATAGCATATATGGAGGTCTATTTCAGGTCATGGTCGCCAACCTTACATTCAAAATAAAGTTCTAAGATTTTCTTATTGGAGCACTAAGATTCAGGTTTTGTCAGTTATTTCTCTGCAGCCACAACACAATAAATTTGTGCTATTTACGCAGTTACAAGACTTTCTTCTTGTAAATTAATACAAAGCACAAACCTGCATGAACTAAGAACAAGCAGCATCCAAGCACTTTCCACATTTTGAGATCTCTGAGATGCTGGGACACAACAGGCAAGAAACACAATACAATTCTATCTGTTCTAGTGTGACTTATCAGCAATGTTGCCAAACCGTATTGATATCCAAAGATGAAATTTCTGAATCAGTGTCTTTTATAGGAATTCCTTATTTACGTTTCGATTGTTCCTGAACAATTAGATCTGCGTAATAATTAAATGAAGATACAGCAAAATAACTAATTTGCAGCGTTTTCAAGCATTTCCGTAAATAGGGAGTAGTGTGTAACAAGAAAACTGAGTATAGGTATTGTGGTGCGTTATCGTTGGACTAAGTAGTCGTTTTTGTGGCTTCCATTCAGCAGGCAACTGATGATGATGGCTAAGCCATCGAAAGCTGCTCTTATAGTAAATACTATTGTTGGCAATGACAACGTTTATAATTATTTCAAGAAAACTGAGGCCAGTAGGCAAAAATTGATTTCATATTCAAATTCAGAGTCCAAATCTTAGCTATAAACAACATTCATTTTAGTTTTGTGACATCATACCAAGCAGTTCCAAGAAAGTCTGATTTTAAAGTTTCAGAAAATGAAATTGAGTTTGCACACTTAGCTAGAAGTCGGTTTATTCTGTTGCATACACAATCAAGAAACTAACATGTATAGACTGGTTGGTAAGCTTGACAAAAAATTAAAGGCGATAAAACACTACATGATGATAAATTGAAAGAGTTTGTGGAGTGATACTACTACATGCTCTGTGCAAAAGATTGTTTGCTGCTGAAATGGTCAGTTTTGTGCAATGTAGAGCACAAGGTAACCACTAAGAGGTCATAGAAGCTCACTGTACCATTGGTGTATCAGCCCAAGATATTCCAGCTGCTTTATTTGCAAAGACCCTATCAGTTTTCATTAAATGCAGTTGGTCTTGTGCAGTCTGAAGCCACAAAGAAATGGAATAAAGTTGCAATCCTATGAAACGCAGCATTTTAACATGTGCAGAAAAAAGAGCAGCACCTAACCCAGCTAAGAAGCTTAAGAAAGATGAAAAAGTGAATGGTAAGTGGCAAAGAAAGAAAGAAGACTTATATTCGGAAGAGGATTTGGATTTCTGCATAAATTTATTTGGAGTTAATGCCCCAACTCTTGAATCACAACAATTCGATAGAGGGCATCACTTCTAAACAACCATTGTTTTTGAAGTCAAGATTTTCCAGTAGTTTCTTCAAGTGTTCCAACTATGAATCAATGTAGATGTTTGTGAAGAGGAAGATTGATTCACGTTCTTCATTCATAACATATTTCCTGTAATTTTTATATTGATTTTTAATTTCTTGAATTGACTTATTATTGTTTAATGTTTTCATTTACAATGCTGGTGTACTTCATAAAGTGCAACATTTTAAAAAAACATGCTTAAAGTTTTATTTTCTGTTTCTTTTTTTTTAATTTCTGGGCATTTCCTGTTCTATCTAACCATGATTTGAATAAGCTTATTTTCCACTTTCCTTTTAACAGCTATAAAGTTTTTTAAAAAAATACTGTCTTGATTATCAGTTTTGATACAGGGTAGGGTTTATGGAGATAAAAGGAAACCAATTTACTTGACATTCCCCTAAATAACTTGCTTCATTAAAATTCTTATGTATCCTATGTGGGAAAAAAGGTTCGAAAACAAGCTGACCAACAAGGCCATCTCTCACTGTGGAATCTTTAATGTATATTATCAATAGGCCACAGATTTTGTGGTGTTGCTTGAACAAGGTTTTTATTGTTAGAGGCAGGAATTGACTGCAAACTATAAAAATTGGAAATTATGTACATTCCACACACTTGCCTGCAAATTGTTATTAGTACTTTCAATTTCAGCCAAATTATATGAAATAGTGATGGCTGTTTTGTTAAAATAAGTGGTTGTGAGGTACGTAAGATGCCCTGAAATGTGGTACACAGAAACAGATTTCTTTAGAATTTTATCATCAGTACATTAATTCCAGTTTGGTCATGGAATGATAGTTTAACTCTAGGACAGTGCAATTCGGCAGAAACAGATTTGTAACTCTCATTCTCCTATGATGTCGAAAGTGCATTGCACAGCTACCAATAGATTTGTAGTAATTAGTAGTGTGAATAATTAAGGAAAGAATTTTTTTTGTTGAGAAACCTCTAATTTAATGTTGCATGTTCCAGAATTCCACCTTTATGCACCTTCCTTTCTTCCTTCCTGATGTGCCATATGATTGACTACACCTCCTTTGACCACTATCTTCCCAGGCTCTTGTGAAAATATGAAACTAGACTCAAACACGTGAGTCATGAGTTTGCAATATCAACCTAATTGCTTTGTGTTTCTTTTTGTAAATACTGCCAGATATCTTTACATACAGATACATTTAATGATGCGACTAATTTTAGTCTTTTCCTTTCTTTGACAGATGTTCTAGTTGAATAAAGGAAATCAATTTTCAACCACTGGTATAAAAAATAATATTTATTTTAAAATTTTGCGCATTACTTTTTATTTTAGTAATTTTATCTTTTCACCATTGAATCCTTGATACAATAATTTTTGTTTCTTAATTAGAGAAACAATCTCTATGGATATATAATTAAAAATATTTATTTCAGGTACAGAAGTAGACCAGTTATGACAGGAGCTGGCCTATATGATCCAACCAGTATCATGAATGCTGATGTTCTTGCAAAATGCCAAAGAGAAGGATGGGTGAAGCTTGCTTTTTATTTGTTATCATTTTTCTACTACTTGTATGGGTAAGTAACTAAAATAAACACATATCACATTACAAACTAGGTTGTATCTGAAGCAAATAGGACCAAAAGATCAGGTTATGTTATTGATATAACACACACTTTTTATAAACTCCAATTTTCAAAATATTTTCATAAAAAAAAAATTTAAAAAATCCCTAGGACTTGGAATTATACTGTAAACAACTATAAATTTATAATTTTTTATACATCTCTAATCCAATTATGGTGAGCTCTTATCTTCACTCACCAAAGAGAGGGTGGGTGAGAATAAAAGACAACTAATTACCATTCCTATTCTATGGCTTACTAGCTGTGTTCATGTCTAAAATTAAGCATTAGCAAAATTCAACAAAATTGCCATTCATTCATTTCTCTCCCTAGTATACAACCAGAAGTACAATGTATGACTTGTAGATTTGTCACAGTGGTCATTGTCTACGAGTTGTATCCATTTCTAGAATATAACTTTGGCTAAATTATGTGTACAGTGATGTGTACTTGTATGCATAACTAGTTACAAAAGTAGAATCAGGGCTCTATTTACGGTCTGTGAAGAAATCTAAATTATGAATAATTCAATACTTTGGCATCATAGGTAAATTTTGTTGTTGAATCCATCTTCACAAGTTTCAAAATGCCAGAAATGTTTATAACTTGAGAACTTGCAAAAAAAGACAGGGTAAAACTAGAAAATGATTACAATAATCAGCTGTCAGATTTTATTTGTTTTATTTGTCTAGATATACCAAACTTACAGCAAAATAAATCATATGGCACCAAACTAATAAAATTCAATTATTATCTTTAGCAATTTTTTTTTATTTATTTTCTTACGAGACCTGCTCGTCAAAAAGTATGCAGAATAGTATAAATAACCACACAATTCTATTTGTACTTGTAAGTTGGTCAATTTACAGAAAATACATTATATTGTATGCAACTCTCCACGATGCTATGGCACTTTATACCATGGCACTTACAAAACTTTATGATCAGAAATATTATTGTACAATTATTATTATTAAAGCTTATTAATCCAAAATTTTCTCTTTGAACTTTGAGTAAGCAGTACCTCCAGTAGAAAGTTAACTAAATTAGGAACTGTAATTAAATGCAAAATTTATTTACACCAAATTAAAAAGTAAATGAATTCAAGGTGAAAATGACTTTTTAAATAGTTGACCCGCATAACTTTGGTTCTTGCTTTGTCATGACGTATATTGGATTTAAGATTTAGAATTGCCAAAGAATCTATCATTATGAAATGATGGCAGGCAAACTCTCTTCCCCTCCCGAGAATTGTCTGTTTTCTCACTGCATTTTATTATTTCAGTCTCTTCCTGAAACATTAATATAAATATTAAATTTCCTGCCATTTTAATATTTTATTGGGCCATGTGTTCTTGGGTAGAAATCCGCTTGTAACATTTAAACATAACTTGTGAATATGTAATTTGTATCAGTTAAGGACTTATTGCTACTGACTTGCATTATTGACTCTCGTGAATTTTCTTGCAGAATGATATACTCTTTGATCACAACGTGAAACATCCACAACTACACAAGATATTTCTGGAAGCATCATCAAGTTGTATTATCAATTGTCCAGTGTCCTTGTTATTTAGATTTTGATGTATTGTTTTGTTTACATGTTCCCAAACGTTGCATCTCAAAAATCCCCCCTCCCTTTTCTTCCAGTTGTACACATAGCATAACCTGTGAAAATTTGTGTCTGACATAACATTGTTACTTGTATTTGAAACTTAGTGCAATAAATTTTTACCTTGAACTGATGGAATGTAAAACATGCCAATGTTAAAAGTATGTCAAACTACCAAAATCTGGCCTATCACTTATATTCAGCAACAAGACAGTAACAAGGCTAAGGCAACAATACAAAAAGTATTAGAGATAAGTTACCTGTGTCATGTATGTTACTGTCTTGTTTAAATGAATTAAGTGTTACAACCTGTCATCTCATTGTAATTCACTTCCTTAACTTCTCCTTTAACCAATCTTCTGTGAGCTCATCAAGTTCACGAATTTCATACACACGGGTTAAGCCTGCTTCTTTTTGGAGGGCCAGTTTGGTCCCAGCATACATTATTTGCAGCTCTATTTGACTATCTGAAACAAAATAGAAGTAAAAGTTGTGAATCGCAAAGAATGTATCAGGTGAAATTACACAAAAATTACTGAATTGATGGTATTCGCAGGAACATGTTGACACTAGATGGAGGTTACTCGTAACAAAAGCATGCATGCAAAATCTTTATTTAAAACTACGCTATTTCCTGCCATCTTCAATATATTACACAGCAGGAATTTTCAATAAATCATAAAAATTCCTCCCATTATTTCAGTTTCTTTCCTTTTTACTTCAGCGCAAAGAAATATTTTTGTTACAGTAAAACATTGTAAAGCTGAGGTAGCGGGGATTAATTTTTCTACAGAAAAAAATTTTAGCAAAGCCTGTAATATTGAAAAAGTATATAAATCTCATTCCTACATGTAAGTTCATCTTCTATGTAATGAAGTCAGAATTCCAAGTTCTGCGAGTCTTTGATACTACTTGTTGACTGTAAAGTACTTAGGGATTCTTATACCCCGCATAAGAATGTTCATTGATGCAAAGTGTTAGGTGAATGGGAAATCCACAGTTTGCTGTTGTGTGCTACCGAGTTTGAACTGAACACTACAGTTTCTTGTTCATAGTGGTTCAGAATCTAAAAAATATGGATTTTGTAAAATAATTTATTGAAGTTATTATTGTTGGTGAAAATCTCATTAATAAGATACCAAGAATCCTCAAGAAAGTTACTCAGGCATGGGGTGGAAGACAATTTGACAAATTTAATTTTTTTAGGTTAAAATGTTTCAGTTAATTGTAAATGTACACATTTTTGGCATTAGATATGCGGTTAATACTAGTCAAAGCCCACAGAGTATAAGTGTATTGTAATGTATAAGTAACACATTCTAATTCATATTATATTTGGATGCACATCACATGTATAGCAAAGCTGACTACACCTTTCCATGATGATTTTTGGATTACATTTTGCAGACAAGTCTATAATACATCTACAATTTGTTTTTGTTTTTTAACTATTCATGAAATGAGTGTTCATACAAATAACATGTCCATCAAATCACACTTTTCAGAAACGGTGGAAAACTGATTGTTGTTGACATGTTATCACGTTTTCAAAGTATTATGCTGTACTGCTTACCGGTATTGTTGCAACAGTCTACATATACTGCTATCAAATCAGTTCTTTATAATCATGACTAGGACGCAGATTTTAATGAAATGTCTTGTCTACTTTATAAAAAAATGCTGTTTAGTATAGAGATTAATTTAATCTTAAGACAAAAAGGCAATGACCCACTTTTACATGTCAATTTTTTTGCATTTTTCATTAATTCCGACTAGGTCATTTTTTTTCCTATCCTCTCATTCTTACACCATTTTTCACTGATTTCATTGGTTTTAACATCAATTTAATGGCATTTGCTTTCAATATTTATGAGATGCAACAAATGTATTATGCAAAATTCCTAAATAGCTAATTTGATTTCTTTGCTCAGAAATTGTAAAGTCAACTGTTGTATGTAATCTAAGGTTCCTGTGATGCAGCGTCATTGTCGGTTGAGCCAATTTTGGGATAACTAAAGACAGATTTCCTGGTAAAGACCATACCAACCCAAGCGTTTGCCAGCTGAATGCATTTGGAGTGCAATAGAAGTAGCCTCGATTACATCAGCAACGTACCCAGCTTGAGTTTTTCCATCTGAAGGGGTTTTGATCACATTTTTTGACGTACTTTTTCTCTGCTTGAGGGATATTTTAAAAACATTTTAAGATTATTTTATTGATAATTTTTGGCAATGATTTAGGTTATTAAAATCCGCCCCCTAATTATGATATTTCAGATTAAAAGTTAGACACATTTGCTTTTGCGTGGAAAATTTGAAAGTTTACTTTTGCCTGAAGCTCCTACAGACATGTTTGCTTTTGCATAAAATATATAATATAAAATGCATAGTATTATCATTACATTTGATTGAGATGGTATTCATTGGGATTTTATTGCAGTTTGTATGCACATATTTTCTTACCAAACAGGTAAAACTACTACTACTCTTCACACTATTTCTCCCGTTAATGTAACCATTTTTTGAACTCCAAAGATATTAGAAAGAACTAAAAGAGAAATTAAAATCTATACATGCCAGCCATGATCATATTCTAAATAATCGCAATTATCAGTTCTTGGCTATCCATTACAATTTGATTTTCAGCTATTGGTCCATCAATTACAAAGGTATACTATTCCAGACCAGGAGTATCTGAAGAATTCTCTGGACTGCTCTCCTAAAAGTTCAGTCAATAGACCTACATTAGATTTCTTTGCCAATGATATACTCTTTTTAACTGACACCTGCTAATGACTAAATTGTAAATTTGTTAATGAAAAACCATTCCAAAGAGTCAAAGCATCAAATCGAAAATATTGCTGTGAAATAACTCTGACTGTATGAATCTTCTTCCCACTCAATGTTTCCTGAATAATGATTCGCTTCACGTTTCTGATGTTCTGTACATTCGTGCTCATACTACTAAAAGTTTTTGTGTCCTTGAGACCTCATTATAAATGACCTTATCTTCTAATAAATAAAATAAGGACTTCAACCATGAACAACGAACCATGCTGCATGAGCAGTCACATGAATGTGAATCTCGGTTACACAGACAAGTTCTTGCAACAACTGTGTTGTGATATTGGATTTTGCACGAACCTCATTTGTTTACAAGTAAAATTATTAGGGATATAATTGCTGTTGCTCCTCCACACCTGGACAGAAGAGGCAGCCAACAGTCACTAGTAGTAATGTGCTCAATGCTAATTCAAATTTTCCCCCATTGGGCGTTTATGCATGTATGCTCCTGAAGATATAAAAAACCAGAGTAAACCATCACATTAATAAACTAACTGTTATATTTAAAATAATTTTAAGATCATTTAAAAAATTCAAATAAGTTTTTTTTATTACATATGTTTAAAAAAACAGGCTTTATCCAATCCAGAGTTAAGAAAAGGCTTCTACATTACAAGGAAATCTTCAGAATATTAAAGAGAATGGTGAAACTGACCCCCTTTGCCCGTATATATTTCGATCTCCATAATAAAGACTATCATAAAATGCTACATTTCAGTGCGGAAAAACAAAACTTCGGATGCAAGACTGAAATGAAGACCCTAAGTGAAAAAGGATGTATGCCAAAATTGGCTACTTCTTAAGACAGGAAGAAAATTTGAGTGAAAGTGAACATATGTATTTTGATATTCCGTCATAACTTTAGTATGATCAACTGATGATGTAAAGCAATAAACTGGAGCAATAAAATCCAACATATACTGCAAAACAAAAATGAAATATTTTTGGCACTTTCGGCTAAATATTATTATAATTAATGTTTGCAAATAATTATTATAATGCAACTGATATTGTACCCAGTCTGTAAAGGTCTTTGAAATAAGTCAGCACCAGTGGTGTAGCATAGCGGGAGTGGCTGACCCCAGGCATCAAAATTTCACAATAAATAATTATAGTATCATAAAAATTTAAACCATTTCATTTCATAGTTTTGCTGCACATACAATTCAAATCACACGAAAGGAGTATGGAATCTTCCATTACTTACTTCTGTGCTGACTTCTTTAAATGAATGTATAATATTGACATCTTGCTCACTGTAGCGACTGACAACATCTGAACTGACTTCTCGGGATTCCCCATATTTTATTTTGCGCATGGATTGTTTATGGCTAATATTCAGTAAGAATGACTTAATCATATAAACAATAGTGTTCAATCTTATATAATACATTGTTTGGTATATGACAATATTTGTTCGTTGGTTCATACTTAATGCGCTGCCATACCGTTCATCCAAATGCGATAAAACTTTGTCAACTTATTGCTTCCACTTGTGGAAAGAATATAGGCGTAGTGCAATGGGAATGTGTAAATGCCTGCACACGTAAACGCACGTTTATGATTTCATACTGACCCAAGCACCCCTGTTCAGGTGCGCTCCGCAACAACGCTGTAACGCAACCCGAAGTATTAAGTGTCTGCCCCTGCAATTGTGAAATAACTCCCAGGAGATGCAGGTATACAAGATAGACACAGAAGGAGAGGGAAGGACAAAGAAGGCGATGGAGGGCAGGACAACATCTGATAGGTTCCATTAGTATTGTATAATACCTGCAAATTAGATTACAGTATGAATAAGTCCCTTCAGGAAGTCCATGGGTGATGCTTTGACAATTCAAAGAAAGTGTCACTAATGGCTAGTCAGTCATCCAATTCATATTAACTTAATCACATTGCGCTTTCCAAACTCTGATTTTACTGCTCAGGATTGTAGTGACTGTTAAATTGAACTTTATACGTACATGAACAATGTTGAAAAATTTTACTTTCTACTCAGCGAATATTAAATATTGCATTTACTTTTTTATTTATGCAATTGAATGTTTAACTATCTTCTATGGAGGGAAAAAAAAAATCAGAGAAAGTAAATTTCAGTAAAATAGATTATATTTTAAAACATAGACAAATAAAATTTTAAACATAGTCGTTTGGTTTTTAATTCTAACAATTATATTATTTTTCAATAACAATATAAATACGAAAAGTATTGTTCTCGTTCTGATTGGAAGTCAATTTGTGTTTTATAATCAACTCAATCTTGTCGATTGTCACGGTATGATCATAAAGTGTTCTATACAGCAATATAATACGTGTAACAAATTTTGTAATAAATGTGATTTTTATATTGTAAAACATATGAATGTATTTTTTTATCTGTAACGTGTAGAATACACATCAACAATGATCCTTGCCAAAAAGTGTTACAATTGCTGTACATTCTAGTCTTAAATTGAAATACTTAAATAAGGCAAAATTTTCACTTTCTTTGGGTGATGGACACTTGTGCCACACCACTGATTAGCACACATTTAATGAATATCTTGAGAATATCTATTAGAGAGATTGGGATTCTTAATTCTCAAGAATATTACAGTTCAGCATCATAGGCCTCATAACAACAACCCTTTTCATAATATTTTGACTGATAAATATATGGCAAGTTCCCAATGATGTACGTCACTGATTTTGCATCTAAGTATGAATAAAAATTTAGAATTCCCAGATTCAATAGCTACAATGTATAATAAAGTGAAGAGAAATGCCAATTTCACTGCAGTTAGACCACTAATAATAATTATAATAATAATAATTATTATAATAATAATAATTATTATAATAATAATAATTATTATAATAATAATAATAACCCAACAGACATCTGTGCTGAGAAGACTGCAGGTTTGTCCTGCGTAGGTACGGTCATATTTGTGAACCCACATCTCTCATTATAGTCCAATTGCTGCCAGACCAGGTTAAGTTACCAGTTAAGGACAGTCAATTATTTAAACAGTCAAACATCTTTTGTAACAATGACAATGCACCATCATCTTCACAATTACCTTCACCACATTTTTAAATCTGTACTTATAATCAATGAAAGGTATGTTTCATACCAGTTTTGTCCTAATCTTAGAATTAAAAACTTAACCGTTCCACCAGATTATGAAATCATTTTCTTCAAACCAGTCTTGATGTTCTCAAATTTTTGAACTTCCACTTCACGAAATCATCCTTATCAAATGCATACTATCCATCAAGGTTTTCAATTCAGCCCAATTGTTTATGAGCGAACGTATACTCCCATAGGGAGTTCCCTTAACGTCTTTACCAAGTTTGTAACTAATTAAATATAGGAAAATGTCATCTCCCTCCTTCACAAACATTATGTTGATAATGTTTATATATTGATTTGATATTGATGATGATGACGATACATTTATTATATTACACAAACATCAAAGGTTGAATTAATGCTCACAACTTGGCAATCCATTTCACTTCAAAGAGAGAGCTTGACAATATTCTTAATTTTCTTGACATCACAAAGAACAAATAGCTACTAATTGGTTTCATTAGCCTTGTGAAATACATCTTGCATACTTTAAATTTCCTTTCTGCAAATCCACCCTATACCATAAGCAAAATCTAGCCAACATTCCTGAAATTCTTATGTATAACAAATGCCCATCCACTTTTATACCAAAACCTTTCAAAAAGACTGGCTATTCTTCAGTATTCTAAAGCTACAATCAATTGTTCCACAGATCCAATAACAAATAATACCCATTGAAATCAAATGTGAACCATATACTCTCTCCTTTACACCCAAAATTGTCAACAAATTCCACGAATGAGTGCAAGATACTTGAACTATAAAACACTCCTTAATTGAAAAGGAGAACGACAAAATACCTTAGCTAAGATTGGAACGCAAAGTATTGTTTGTCCTGTCTCAAACTTCTTATATGAGCCAAACAAAACGGTGATAAAATACGTGTGAAGACTAAAATAACATCCGGTGAGAGCATGTTTAAATTGCATTTCTGAACACACCTTGCCATGTCACATCGTAATTTAAATTTTCATAATCCATTTTAGATAGATAATATTAGTATTATCCAAGAATAATCTCACAAACTCTACACATTAAAACCCATGAAACAAACACAAACTTAGAATCAACTTTTTACTAGCATACAAAATGTCTGCTTCCATTTAAAGAATTCAGTACAATTTCAAAATAATCAGTACCTAAGATTATCATTCTGGCCAGCTTTCCTCGATGTTTTATCTCATTCTCCCCTCCCCTAATTTCACACACCCGCTTAATACGCATGTTTTCCCCCTCATTACCTCCCCAATAATACATATTAAAAAATACAGCTTCTATGAATATTCTATACTAATGAAGTCATTTAATATATTAATTGTTTATGTAATAAATAGTAACTATAAGTCAACAAATAAAAATACATTTCATTTTCAACATAACTTAATTCTTTATAAGAAAACAAGTCAGCTGGACTATACTCAGGTCAACTACACCTGAAGCCCTCCCAGAGAAAAATTCCGGATGCAATTCTGCATATAATGGATTCGTAATTTCAGCGAGTTTTGGAAAATTCAAGGATTTAATTATTTGTAAGTCAAGGTGAGTCTCCATCCCCTGCCTTGTGTTTGTGAATCTCTGATAATTATAAATTCAATTTCAATTTTGTCATTAATAAATGAGTATTTGCATACTGCTTTTTCCATTATTCAATATCTTTTGCCTTCTGTTTATATATAAATATTTTCTTGAAACTCTTAACAAGACATAGTAAAATAACGGTTTCCTGTTTCTTTTCCCACATTAATAAATTGGATGATCTTTTAGTGCTTCCAATGATTATTTTGATTACATTATTTTAATTCTAATCTATTTTTACACCTTTGAGAATTTCACCAGATGAAGTGGCTGCAAGAGGTCACAAAACATTGAGCGTTCTAATTTTACTTTCAACGCAATAAGTCTGAATACGATATTAAAATTTATATTAATTGTTCTTAAATTAAAGGAAACCTGTTGTATTAATATAACAACTACCACACTTATATTATCACTCTGGTTGACCATTCTACAGAAATATTTCTATAATAAAGAATTATTCCTCAAGTTACCTCTAGGTGTGAAATAAATAAAACACATTGGGTATGAAACTCTGCCATCACCGTGTTCCATTCGGTAGCTATATATTATAAAACGTGGTTGATGTCCGGGCAGGGTCTCTCTCAAGTCATCAACACTAATATCCTGCAAGAGATTTTCTTCAGCAAGTTACAAATATTCTCAGCAATAACAATATATTGCACGTGCATATAGTTTTATTAAAGTCTGTTACCTCTATACAGTCCTCGATACAAATTATTTGTTTTTCCCGATCCACTTTCACTGCAACAAGCAAATATTAGCACTTAATATACATTGTTCGCACTCCTCGACTTATATTAACAGTTAATACTCCAGTATGTACTTACAAATCAAAGCAGAATTATCCACACTCTTACGGAATCTGAATTTTTTAAGAGCTTCTTTCACATCATCACCGATGTCACACACTTTAACATTATGAGACTGCAACAGAAATATACGTCAAAAAGAGGCGTGTCCCTCGTATTTGCTAAAGGACGTAAACATTATCATTCGCTCTACTAACCATTCTTAATTCTTGATCACGTCTCGTGCTCACACCCTTTTTAGTAGATTTATAGGCACAACACACTAAATAGTGACTGACAATGTCACTTCAAAACACCTAAAAACATTTGTACTCCCCAATCCCTCCAGATCAAGCGGATGCTTACATGGACATTGCTTGAAATCCCACGTTAGCATTTACAATGCCCTCTGGCGGAAGCATTAGACAATTGACTGTCTTAGAGCTAAAGATCATTAGCTGATCATAAGACTCATGCCATGGATCGCTGGAGTATAATGATGTAAATGGAGTAAAATTAATTTTTACTTCATTAATATTCAAAAAGAAGGTCAGTAAGGATTTCATATGTTTAAATTTAAGGAATGTAATTAGTTTTCGTTTTTAATAATTGTTGTACGTCATGTATTTCATAGCCTGAAGATGACAAAGTATGAAAGTTGTCGAAATGTTGTGTTTGTGTGAAGAATTAAATAAACGAAAATGTGAACATTTAATAGTGTTTTGTATATTAGCCAACAAAGAATGGGATCAGTATGAGTTATTAAAGTATTTTACTGAAATCAGCCACAGCAATTTTACTAGAAAAGAAGAGATTCTAGTTTACAGCTTGCGATTTGAAAAGTTAAATAGTTTTAAGAGAAAAAAGTCGTGATACAGTAGCACAATTTTTCTCATGTTATTTCTAAATTTGCAATTTTCGAAATTCAGTGGGTTCAACGAAAATTAGAAGTGGAAGAAAAGTTTAAAGAAAACATTTGGACTGGTGATTAAGATTTTTTTTACAAATTGCATAGAATTCAAAAGCGAAATAAACAAAAACTACTTTTTTTTTCAAACAAATGTACATGACCGTTGGAGACTCTAAACAGAATCCACATAAGTATTGGATAAACAGATTCGAAGGGTTAAAGTGACTTTAGAGGAATGTTTAAACAACATCCATTCCCTAGGATCATGATAGGCTCCCAACTCACTCAGTAATGCATCAACATCAGTCCAATACACTAGATTGCCTGCTTCAGAGAACAGGCATCGGTGGCCTTGTTCCCGTTGACGATACCCAGTAATTGTAGTTCCCTTCCGAAGGAGGTTTCAATTCTGAAATCAGGACGCCAACAATTCTGCCTGATTCTTTGACAAGTTAAGATTACGAACTAGATCATTGAGTTCCGACTGATTGATTCTATGAGGTTCTGCACGAAGAGAGCCTTTGTACCAGAAGAGACTACAACAATATTTAATGGACGTTCCAACAGAGGATAACCTCGAGAAAGGGTGGAAAAATATAAAAATTAATATAAAGAAAGCAGCATCGGGAGCACTTGGTATAAAGAAAAATATTAGAAGCAAAAAAGGGTGTAAGAATCTGGAACAAAGAAATTGCCGAAGCAATCAAAGACAAACAGGAAAACTATAAAAGTGGTTCAACAGAACAACGAACTAACTCGAGGAAACTATAAAACAGCACGGAGTAGAACAAAGTATATAGTCAAAGAAGCTCATCAAAAATCCTGGAATAAATTCATAAGTAAAATTGAAAATGACGTTCATGGAAGACAAAATGCCGCATTTAAGATAATGAAACATCTGATCAATCATAATAGAACCGCATGCATGCCGCATATTATTATGAAACATAAGATATACAATGAAAATTGATGTTGTATAGAAAGAAGAGTGGATTGAACGTTATAAAAAATTATGGTACGATGAACAAAAAGATGAAAGATCGGAATGTAAAGAAGGAGAAAAGAACAACAGCATTGATCCAATCACAATACAAGAATCATTAAAAGAACTAAAAAATAGAAGGGTACTGGAACCGACCAAATTAATGCTGAACTTCTAAAATATGGCAATCCACTCCCGCATTGAAGATTACAATATCTAATGAACCAATGCTGTCAATCTAAACGAATACCAGACGAATGGAAAACAGCTGAAGTTGTATCAATATTTAAGAAAGGAGATCGTAAAAACCCAGATAATTACAGAGGTATCAGCTTGCTTAATTCAACATATAAGGTTTATGCCAGAATTATAAACAAATTACTCCTAAAAATATTAGACGAAGAACAAATTGGTTTTCGAAAAGGAAGGTCAACTACTGACCATGTATTTGTTCTACAGCAAACCATGGAGAAACGAAGAGAATTCAATCTACAAAAACATATGGCACTTTTGATTTCGTTAAAGCCTTTGATAATGTTGATAGAAGAAAACTTTAGGACATTATGGAACATTATGGCAATTCTAGCCATCTCATAGAAACAATTATAAGTATATATAATAATTCAAAAATAATTATTAAAACAGATTATATAAAGACAGAAGAAATTTTAATTAACAAAGATGTTCGACAAGGATGTTCAATGTCACCGACACGTTTTAACAAATATGTAAACGACATATTTTTGAGATGGAAACAAAATATTAGCACAGGAATAAAATTGACTATGAAAAATAGTTTAAGCCTTCTACTTTATGCAGATGATGCAGTCATAATTCAGGAAACTGAAAATATCTACAACATGTCCTTCACCACTTAAATCAGCTATGCAGTTATACAACCTAACCATCTCAAAAGACAAATCCAAAATATTAGTATTTTGGGGAGAATATATTATCCGTTCAAAAATAATTCTAGACAATGCAGGCCTAGAACAAGTTGTAAATTTTAATTACCTAGGATATGGAAGTGAGTGCTAAGTTCTAAAGCAGAAAAGAGTAAGCAAAATTCAGAGCTCAGAGATGAGGTTCCTTCGAAGAACAAAAGGCTGGATCTTAGAAGACCAGATAAGAGATTAAGAAATCAGGCGAGAATTGAATGTAAATAGCATAAATATCACAATGTAAATGAAAAAAGAAGTGGCTGCAGCACTTAGAAATAATGGAAGAAACAAGACTGCCAAGATTAGCAAATGCTTACAAACCAAGAAGGAAAAGATATATGGGAAGACCCAAGAAAAGATGAAAAGATACAGTGGAGACGGAACATGCGTAAGCCTAACCCATGAAGTGTAGAAGAAGGCGAAGAAGAAGGCTTTTACAACATTCCTCTTTCGAGTGAGATGGTCAGAAGTTCCCAAAAGAAACTATTAGTTTTGAGGTTTTAGCCAGGTTTTCGCCGTCTGGTCACACCGTATGGCGTCGCGAATTTTCATTAAGCTAATCTCTGAGAAATGATACACAAGAAGCACAGCAAATATTAAGGGCCTACAATTTGTCCTGATCTCCGATTGGACACCCAAAATTCAATTCATATGCCTTTATTATTAAGGAAGTAATATTCCGCCTTTTGCTCTTCAAAGTTTTCTCACCACATTTATAACAGAAATTGCTTGGATGGTTTATACACTGTCGCTGCATTGCAAGGAATCTGTTCGTACAAAATTAACACTTGAACGCAACGTGAGGATGAGTCGTGCACTATATAGTAATGTCAATACTTTTGTCACTCGACACGCAGGGTGAAAATAATGCGCCGAGTTGTGTACACGAGACACTGCACTTTTCTTCGCAATTCCCGAACTTGCCTAACTGATATGGCCGGTCTGGCGTCTATTTCATATTTTTAATAGAATCTACAATATCAAGTATTGATGGCGACTACCGTATTCTAATAAATTTGGAAGCAACTAGCGTTTCAGTATATACGACAAGTGGCTATCTGCGAAATACATATTTTAGTTCGTGCAATTTGTGCAAAACGAAACATTTGTGCAATTACCCATAACTAAGCCCGGTGGGCAACTTTTGTGGTTGTATTAGGGTTTAGTGAGACATAAGAAACAACTACAGTTAACCGTTTAAGAAAAGCACCGTCGACCAGTGTTATTTAAAGAGACGGTGGCGAAGCGTCCCTTCTGTTATTCCTTGCTATTTAAGGCTACTTGCCTTGTAATTCAGATTTCCGTAGTGTAAACCTTAGGCCCAAGCTATAGTCTGGTTTATCGATATTTTTCCAAATTAAATTGATAGTCTCGCAATCGAACAAGGCCATCAAACTTACACATTAGTATCAGAAGTCAGGCCCGAATATCAAAGCTTAGTAGGGCCTTATTGGGATAAGCTGATGTCCATAGGCATATGCCGTTACCACATAATACCACAGTCGCCCCCTCGGGTCATGGGGTACTCCAAAAGAAGAGCGATAGAGAAGAGAACTCAAAAAAAGACCCTGAACAGAATCCACGTAAGTATTGGAGAAACAGATTCGAAGGGTGACGGATGTGACTTTAGAGGAATCTATAAATGTCCGTTCTCTCTCGTGGTTGCCCTTGGATACTTTCTGAGGTAAATTTTTGAGAGTGGTAATTGAGAGAAGGGCAATGACGGGTCCCTGACGCCTTAAAACGGGAGCATTTCGGCTTGGGAAGAAAAAAACTGACTAAAAAGCAAGGGGTGGGGGGCCTACAAAGGTGTTGTGAAACCAGCCTCCCTAGAGGATGGACATCTCAATTACAAACCCGGTCCTCCATTCCTCCATGGCGGGAACTGAGAGTCGGGCCAGCTCCTCGTCTCTCATAAATACTCGAATGCAAAAAGGCCTAATCAGGGAACAAAGCCGGACTTGAAATATATACAAGGCAATCGAAAAATGACAAAGCAATTTGGAACTTGGAATGTACAAGGCATTAACGCAAAATGCTTTCAAGTTTTCAAAGAGTTAAGCAGATTACATCTGGATGTGGCAGTACTCACTGAAACACAAAAGAAAGAACAGGAAAGTGAAATCCAAACAATATATTTATTTCTATGGCCGGGTAGATACAAACCAGAGAGAAAAATGTAATGTTTCTATCGCAGGCCATAAGAAGTATAAAAAATAAATTACAAATTGGGAAGCTATTTCTCCCAGAATAGTAAAAGTGGAAATTAAATGATTTGGTCTTCATGTGGTGATTGTAGGAGTGTACGTCCCAACTGATGTGCAACTTAAAGATGATTTTATGCCCGAATTGACAATGGCATGATTAGTGACCGGAAATAAATTTTTAAGATGGGTGACTTTAATGTACGAATTGATAAAAAAGTAGTTGATAAGATAGTGAGACCTCATAGGGAGGATACTCTTAATTAAAACAAAGAACGTCTTATTGAAAACCGTACTTAGTTCTCTCTCCATATAACAAATGTATTCTTTCAACATCAAGATATACACAAAAACATGGTTTCAACCAAGGAGAAATTGATAATAAATTCCTGATTTCGTGGTGGTAAAACAGCAAACGAAAACTAAAATTCTAGATGTAAGGGGGTATAGGGGTGCAGATTCTCGTTTAGACCACTTCCTATTAAAACCCTCTGTCCTAGAATAAAAAACCTCATTGGATAGTGGATCCAATAGGCCTGGAAAAATGGAAAAGCTACTACAAAGAGCTACTAATTGAGCTCTTTACAGAGCAGAGCATATGAAAATTTCATACGAAACTCAAGAAACTGAGGACAATGTTCCACAAAATACAAGGGAAGTCGGTAAGACTCGGGAATGAAAAGTGGCACAGCTCCGAGTCCAGGATGTATCCCAATTCAATTAATTAAAACTGACCCTTCTAGTGCCCGTAGATACCATAGCACGTATTATTAATAAATAATTGGAAAAAGATTTAAGATCCGAAGAATGGAAAATAGCACACATTTCATTTATTTATAAGAAAGGCAACAAGAACGAATGTGAAAATTATAGGGGCCTTAGTGTTGACAGTATAATTGAGGGAGTGTATGGCATGATATTAAGGGAAAGAATGGAAACAGGGATGGAGGAACAGAGTGGCTTTTGCGCAGGGAGATCTTGTATTGACAACATATTCTGTCTAAAACAAATTATTGAAAAAAATACGTGAAGGCAGAGAGACTCATATGGTATTTGTAGGAGGAACATCCAGAAAGTAAATTCCTTATTTTTTGCTTTGAAAGTAAACGCTTTTAGGTGGGGAAATTGCCCATGCGCAACAAATCTTTGACGTATCAACCAAATCCGAAGGTCCGGTGGTCCGAAATGGCAGCGCTTATTCTGTCTCCCGCCGCCTGAGAGGTTCGGTCCGTGATAAAGTCCCTTAATGCACAACACATTGCGCCAATCGAAATTCATCGGCAGCTCTTCCTGGCATGCTTGTTGAAGGTATTGTGCTGCTCCATAACAATGTTTGTCCTCCACAACGCTTGTCCACGGCTCAACAAACAGCAACCGTTCTGCAGGAGTTCTGCTGGGAGCCGATTGCTCATCCCCCATACAGTCCTGATCTCGTGCCCAGCGATTTTCATCTTTTCCTGCACTTAAAGACATGACTGTTCTCCCGTCAGCGTTTTCACAATGACGAAGAGCTGAAGACGACTGTGTCTCGCTTGTTCTATTTCTACTTAACAGGTATACGCGGCACACACCTACGATACATGTACTAAACAAAATTGATACCACGATATGGCAAGTGTCTCAATTGTGGTGATTGTGTCCAAAAGTAGCTCAAACATTGCTGTACCTTTTACCAATAAAGTTTTGAATATAACTACGTTGTCTTTTATTTCACAGAAAAGGGACTCGTTACGTTCTGGATGCTCTTAGATCTGACAAAAGCATTTGACTCGGTATCCCTGGGTAAACTGTGGAATACTATGGAAGATGAGAATATAAACATAGTGTATATAAATGCTAGAAAGCGTCTATTTGTGAATTGTCAAAGCTGCGTAAACGTTGGTTCAAGTAGCTCTTCAGTTTTTAAAATACACAAAGGTCTTAAGCAAGTTGTATATCCCCTACTCTATTTGAAATATACAATGGTGTTTGTGAAAATTGCAACACCCAGAAGAAATGGTAGGAATCACATAAAAATCGGTGGATGTATAGAAAAGTGTATCCATCAGATGCGATTAAATTTGCATTGAGATGGCGTGAACGTTGACCTAGCACCGCCCTCCTGTGTGTGACAGGTTAGGTCAGTGTTATGCCAAACTCAGCCGGTGAAGAGCCGTCAAACTATGTGGAAACGTGCATCCAAGTGCCGGTATGCTTAGTCGACACCATATCAACGCAAAATCAGAACCCAATATCAGCATCTTAGTGAGATCGAACGGTGCCGAACGATCGCTCTCCGAGAAGGGGGGTTGGCATACCGTGACATTGCAGCTCGAAAGGGCAGCGCTGCTAGATAGTGAAATCAGTGGATAAGAGGAGGGTCGTACACAGCGACAAGTGGGTACTGACCACACAACGTGACCACAGCGCGAGATGACCGCCATCGTGTCCGCATGGCCTAACCGACAAAACGGCCTCGACCACAGTATTGGATCGACTTTGAAACACTGCAACGGGTGTGTTCATGTCTGCGTCGACGGTTCGACGCCGTCTGCTGAGGACTGGACTATAGTGGCACGCATACCATTGCGTCGAATTCCGTTGACAAGAAACTTCTAACGCCTCGGACAACAATAGACACGTGAATATATTCACTGGTGTGCTGAGTGGCAAAATGTAGTGTTTTCAATGTGTGGTACAGCGATGGCCGCGTACGTATTCGACACTACCGTGATGATCGCAATCTGCCAGCCTGCATTGTTCTGCGCTATAAGGAACAAACGCCAATGGTAATGGTTTCTCACTCCCCCATATTTCCACGCAAGATTACACGAAAAGTACTCAGATTTTTGAAAATTTGTACGTGACCTTATTCAAAGTCTATCTTTAAGGAACAGATTTCATTAAAGGAAAATCTATCTTTAATGTTTTAGTTGTAAGAAAATTCTGAACTTTTGAATTTCCGAAAAATCATGGTTTTCCACGAATAAGAGACCTGCACCATTCTCTTAAACGTCTTTGACACTACCCAGTAACAAAATTTAATCAAAAATCATGGAAACTTTTTTTTTTTTTTTGAAAATTTGGAAAATGACTCGAGAGGCTTCATGTAAAGCACCCTTTAAAATTAAAATATCGGTTTCAAATTTAAGATGCCGCGACATTCCCATCCGGAGTATTGAATTGTGCCAGGATGTTTGTCTGAGACCTTTTCCTCCTTCCTTACGTGACACATAAAGTTGATGTACATCATCGAGGAGTTGGCTACATGATGAATTGCAAGCATTTTTCTAGTCATTCAATCCATGATACGAATTTCTTTTTTAGTCCAGTCCACTAGTTCGATACTGTACTCGACTACAGGTACCGCCAAACTACCAATTGCAGATATTTTATTCCCGGAGTTCAGAGCGGCCTGTAGGACAAGTCTCACTCTTCTGTAATACTCCCTGCAAACTCTCTTTCATTGCGTCGTTCGAGATTTTCTCACATTCTTCAATGCCAAGATTTTTATAAGTTTTACCTACCTGAAGATCTTGAATCAGAGTGTGCATAGCAATTTCAATGCTCTCTGACGTCATTTCGCCTATCTTTAAACTGATTTTTGCACACTTGTCAAGACGAAACTTCAAGCACATGTCATTGCTAAAGTAATTTACGTTAGACAGCATTCGGAAGAGAATCGCTTCATTCTTAGCAAACACTTTAAGATCCGTGTAAAACAAATGCGATGCTGGTCTTTCATCACCATGTAGCTTGTAACCAAAGTCAGCTTGTGTCTAGATAGTGGGATAAAACTAATGCAAAACAGCAGAGGAGATAGCGAATCTACTTGAAAAATATCCGTTAATCTGAATACTTCTTGTTTCAACTGCTTCCATTTCGCTGTGTATTAGTATCCTGTTACTCCACGACTTCATACTAGCCTTACAAAACTCAATAAATCTTGGATGAAATCGACAGATCTTAAGGGTCTTTAAAATACAATCGTTTGGTACACTGACGGACACGGACGGACAAACAAACGAACGGACGGACGAACGAACGAACGAACGAACGAACGAACCAACCAACCAACCAACCAACCAACAAACAAACAATCAAACAAGTAAGCAAACAAACAAACAAAATAAATAAATAACACACGAACGAACGAACAAACGAAAAAACAAACAAATGAACGAACACACGAACGAACAAACAAACAAATGAACGAACAAACAAACAAACAGACAGACAAACAAACAACACATAATTACAGAAGTCTTATACCTCTATACTATTACTATTTACTTCTCTATGGATTTTAAAATAGTTTGTAAGCTCTCCAATAACTTAAATTTAATCTTAATAGTTGGATCGAACCAAGACCGACCACAATATTGTAGTTGGCCTAGTTCGAACGTAGTTTTGAAAAATCTCGTTAGATGGTGCAGTCAAAAATAGGGTTCCCACCATCGTCTATCAATCTCTCGGTCCAAGGCATTTTCGACGCGAAATATTACGTTACCAAGAGTGCACATTGACTATTTCAAGATGTCTTTGAAGAATAGATTTCATTGAGACAAAATTATTTATCTTCAATATTGTAGTTGTAAGAAGAATTTTGAACTTTTGCACTTTCCAAATATTAAGAGATTTCAACGAAAATGAGATCTTCGACATTTTTTAAAGTTCCTTACACTATCAAAGGAAAAAGTTTAATAAAAAGAAAATAGAGCTATTATTGAGAAAAATTTGAAAATGTGTATTAGGTTTAATGCAAAGTACTCCTGAATATCAAAATATCTGTTACAAACGCGCAAGGCCTCAATTCCATTAAATCGATTTGGGAATATCAATTTTGCAGAAAATCGTCTGAATGGTTTAGGTGCTAATGTTTCTTAAATGGTTGAAATATAATTTCAATAGTTAATTATAATAATTTCAATAATTTCAATTATGCAATACAAATGTAGTTGATAAATCTTTATTTGATAACATTTTAAAATTTATACTATTCTGCACTATACAGCAAAGATGAAGTAAAATATGTTAAAAAGATTGAAAAATGTTTATCTGGATCAATTAATTATTATACTATTCAAATTTTAATTTTTCAAAACATTCTGTACCCTACTGAGATTTTTTCTCTGCATCTGCCTCCATCAGAATAATCTATTCTTTTCGTGATATTTTCCATATAACACAGTTCTATGATTTCCCATTTTTGATAATCTGTCCACCACTCCTTGGTTTAATTGTAATGGATCTAATGTAACACTAATCCCATTGACTTTTTTTAAGTACTGTTGATCAAAGCCAAATTTTTACAACTTGTTTTCAGGAAGAAATGTTTCGCATTGGAATTTGCAACAGGCAAAGCTGAAAATCTTGAGATAAAAGCAGTTCATATGCTAACCCACTTTTCATGCTTTTGCAATTTTCATTTATTTTGCCAACGTGTGACTTTCACCTCACAGTTCAAGTATTAAAATTAGCATGTCTTGGCTTTTTTTCAGTAAATTACAAAATTTTTAGATGTCAATTTAAGCCATTCTTTAATTTGAACAATATTCAAGCCAATTCACAAAATGTTCAAGAAACAGCATAGGTAATTGAATAACATCCATAACAGAAATTTGGGTTTTCAAATCCTTTATGACATTATGTTAAAGAGGAATGTACGCAGAAGTCCTATGGAAACTCTCAGTCACTTACTCCAGGATTTTGTTTCATTTGTTTTTCTTCTACACGATTGGAGGTTTTGCATGTTAATATCTAACTTATTTATAATCTGCTTCATATGTTTAAAAACTTCTTTACTTTGCAACTTATTATTGTCGATTAATAATGTTCCAATTAATTGTTATACAAAGTTTGTTGCTTTTGTCAGGTCAGTAGTTTTCTGTAGGTAGTGAACAAGAATGCTGAGTGTAACTGTAAATGAAAATGTCACTATGGGAGAGAACTCTGATGGTAAAGTCAGAAATACACAACTCATTAACGAGAACTATTGCCTTTCCAGTTCCTTTATTTTTTTAACTAGCTTTCTCGGTGAGTGATAGATTATTTCTGATAATCTGGTGGTGAATTGCAGAACAGCATTGTGCCATGGTATCAAGAGCATGTGTCACAAAGCTCTACATGTTTTTTACCAAGAAATTGAGCCAAATAGATGTAGTTCTGAAAGTTGTGAAAAATAAAGTTACTTCTCTAATAATGCTGAAAGGGTTTTCAGTCAAAGATACTTTTCATGATCCTGATTCACTCCTAATGAGAGAAGTTTGAATTCATACCCGCATTTGAAACATCTTTTTGTATTTTACTGACACATACTCTCACACAATGTCAGGACACCCATCAGTGCCTATAGCAACACATTTTTAACTGGATGTTCATTAGCTTCATTTCCCTCAAAACTATTTGTTATATTGAAACTCCAGTTAATGAAAGTTATTTATGTTTTTCAAGCCATAATTGAGGATACTGTGTTCAACATAGAAACTGTACCTATGTTAAAAAAAAACTATAATAAATCACCCAATTTATAAAAAATATGTCTTATTTATGACACACGTAAAAATCCATTCAGTTATTTTCAAAGTCTTAATGTTTCATACCAAAATAAAATATCTTAGCTTGTTAAGTTTCTAGATAAGCTAAAAATTAAATCGCTGATTGTAAGAACACCCTTGGTCCACATCTGATGAAAACAGAAGGCAGAAATGCATAATACTTTGCGTGTAGCTCCATAATAGTGCACAAAAGCAATGAGTCACCATATACTACCATGTAAACAGATGTAGGTATTTTAAACTAAGCATAGAAACACCCAAAGTACAAGACAGGTTATTTTTCCACTCAATTGTTGCCACTGAAGTGATTTGTGGTATGACTGTTTAGAAAAAATTCAATGCATTTCTGATGTTAGTATTGTTATGAAACGAAAAAGCATAATCAATAGTTGTGTGATGAAAAGTGAAACGTTCTTCCAATTATCAAAAAAATAGTAGGCTATCTGGGAATTAAAGGACTATAAAGTAAATATAAACAGTTATTTAATAGTGCACTTGACGAACAGATATTAAATACTAAATTTCAAACTGTGGTTGCATAAATTAATAAGAAGGCTTGGTTTTCCAGTGAGACTTCATTGCGAAGATATTCCAAGGGCAAATAATCTTCCACTGAATATTGCAAAATTTCATCATCATTTTTGTTGCAAATCATTGATAGCAGGAGTTGTGACAGCAATGGAAATCATTAATGGACTTCAGAACAATAACTTCTTTTTGAAACTTGATCAAAAGAAGAAACCACAATTAGATAAAAAATGTTATAAGTATGTAAAAGTAGAAGTAGGGAAGAAGAAAATTGAAGACATTATAAAGAACGTAATAGCATTTGTTTCGATAGAAAAACTGTCATCCTACATGAATGAAATACCAACTTGGTCTACTACAGATGCACAAGAATCATAGGATAAGTACGAGTACTGTATTGAGTACTACATTGAATATTATTTTGTTTTATTAATCCTTCCGTAAACAGTATTAACTGCAAAAACAGCCAAATGTGTCTCGCAAGGAACATTGTGCTGTTTTATAAATAAGCATAACTAATTTGTTTGTGTATGTTTATATATTTTTTTAAATTCATAAATATGTAGATTGCAAAAACAATCTAATTCCACAGCATAAAAATATTTTACAATACAGTGTAGCAGGTTGATATCATACATTAAAAATGGTCTTGTGGAGTGGCACCTATTCCTCAGTGTAAGTTTCATGTTGTTCTAAAACTCCATGTAATAGTTATTATGCTATTCTTAGTTTCCCAAAAATTAGCACAATGTGACATATATTGTTCTTGCAATTCAGCAATTCAATAATTAGTTACAACAGAATTTGTTTTTACTTGTATATAGGATTTGTTTCAGTTATCAGGACTTTTTTATTTCAGCTTAGAATCTTCTGTTCATTGCTGAGATTGTATTTTTAACTAGAGTGCTCATAGTTTTTGATGATTTATATAATTTTTCATGTGCCATGTATACTTCTGTATTCTTGTCAATTTTCCTGGTCAATCCTATTTCTCATAATGGCAGAAAACTTCTTAACAAACGTTCAGTCACAGAACTAATTTTTTCAAAATTTCCTTTTTTTTCATGTAAAAGGAAAATGAACAAAAAAGTTAGTTTTCTGCAATTCAAGATGTAATACCTTTCTTTGTTTGTTCATGTTACTTTCATTACATACATTCACACTACATGGCCCTCTGCACCTTTTTAAATTTTCTAAGATTTTGTTTTCTTATTACTAAAATAATCTAGTAACGCAAAGAAATTAGGAACTTCTAACTGTGTTAAAATACATATTGAAGTCACTGATAAGTACAATGTTATAAACACAATAAAATATCCATTAAAACATATTATATTATGAACCCTTATCGTTGTAATGAATACATTATTTTTTAACGTGCTAATAAATTATTAAATTCAACATTGAAAATTTAGAAAAACCGCTGACACCAATTCTTGAGATTAAACTTTTTATGAGAAGAAAGAAGTACTTCGCGCCTTTTTCTCATTTATGCGCCCTTTTTGATTTTTGTAAGTTGGTAGCAATGTTTGTTTTCTGCATATTCCGCCGTTATTACATGTGAGAAAGAACTTGAGTTTACTTTCTGTTGAATTCTATCATCGTATTCGAACGTCCTGGACAGTGCATGAGTAAATCGACAATATTTAATTTTGGTCGTGGTAGAGTGTTCCGTTTGTGTTACCCTCTTCCAAATATCTAAGACTTGAGTTGGACCGTGACAAAATCTTAAATCCGAATCGGAATGTCTGCAAGGCGATCTACAGATTCTGGAGGAAGCGATCGGAGAAAACATGCCAGAGAAGAAAATCGACATGCCAATGAGAAGAAGGTGAATTTAACAAAAGAACCCAAAAGGGAAGTGGAAAAAATAGTAGGTGTTACGGATGACAATGGGGAATTGGAGTTTGGTATAAAGTTTAAGGGTAATGAAGCTTTGGAACTTGTGCCGGCCCGAGTTGCAAATTTGGAATACCCACAACAAATTATTGCTTATTATGAAGAACGTTTGGTTTGGGAATCTCGCGATGGGTCACAAGTGAAAGCACTTCCACCCTCAAAAAATAAAGTTTCCTAAATATCTGCTGTGATCTAAAGTGCTATTATAAAGCCTTTCCATGAGCCGGGTGTTGTGAAGATCTGTGTGTGTGCCTTTTGATAGAGTTTGCTTCTCTTAAAGTGTCTTCCTAGAAAAACACATTCTAGTTATTGTTGTAAGACTTCTTTGTGATCTTTTTATATTATTTTGGTTCATTTTGCCAGTCCATTTTGACACAGTTGTCAAAATGTTTCAGAAATGCTTTTGTTTCTTGTTTTGCTGTCCTGAGATTACTTTTGATCATGACAAGTTATGAATGTGAAGGTGAAAACGTAACCTTCTAAACTTTTCTTTAAACAAAATTGTCAACAATATGGAACTAACATAATTAGTCGTTAAATTTCACTTGAATGATGGTGTAAATAGGCAAGTCAAAAAGAAATTATAGTTTTAACTATTTAAACAAGTGTTGCTGGTCACAAAGGTTATCTTCAATCTGTGGGTCCCTTGTTTCATGGGGATTTGGGGGGGGTGAAGGAAATAATTTACATTTCCAAGCTAATTTATTTGTTAGACAAGTCATTCTTCCCTCCCTAGAGCCCACCATTTATGGGACCCATAGATAATCGGAATTAACCTTTCTAAAGAATACTGAATTGGTGATATTCCTTCCCTAATCGTGGCTTTTTGGATTCAGTTGTATTACAAGCACTTGCATTGCTAAACAAATACACAAAAACTAGTCTTGATCATGGAAGCCTGTTACTTTAAATGCAATGCAGAACTGTAAATCAAATGGTAATTTGACATTGCAAGTACAATATAAGAATTTAACCAAATTTTTCTGAATCGTGAATCTCAGGGTTCATTGTGTATAATAGTGTTTGTTCAGTATTAACAGTTTTCATTAGATGAGACTCTTATATTTAATGAGTTAATATTAGTTGTGGATTTTAATGCACACCAGTCAGTCACTAAGTCCTTACCTACTGTGTAGAAATTCTACATGGAATGTATAAAATTTCATTTACTTGCCAAGAAAGGTTTTAAAATTGTAGTCTTGTCTTTCTGCCAATACCACTTGAACTTCAAACAAAGGTCAACATGCTAATTCTTTAACATTTGACTGACATTAGTTTGTTTTTGCGGTAAAATTATTTTGTGTGAATTGGGCTTTTATCCGCAGATGGGTAAGAACCTTACATTGTACAGTAAGAAGTCTAATTACCGTATTTATCTGAGTAATGACTGCTCCCTAAATTTGAAGAGGCCTTCAGATATTTTTTAAATCTTTTACTAATTTGTACTATTCATTCAATTCCTCATCTTCCGCCCCTACCTCCCACTCCTGGTCACCCTTCAGTGTACAGTAGCTGGATTTAAAATTTTGTATTAATTCTAACTGTAACCCCACCCCCACCCCCGCCCCTTCTGGCTGCTCTTGAGAATACGATAGCTTGATTTGAAATAGGGCTTTTAGAGTTCCATTGATATAACTTTGCTTGTGTTGTTGCATTTCCTTATTCCGAGTCTTAAATTTAAACTTGTCAATTATTGTGAGTAATAGCATGTCGAGTTTTTCAAATGTTAATTCTGTAAATTGATAGACAATTGACTATTAATTTATAGTACAAGAAAATTAACAAACGATAATTAAAAATTATGGGAGTTCAGAATCGCTAAAGATGTGGTTTCAAAATGCGAGTAAGTATTCTTCTGGCAGTTCTTACAAAGCTAAATATGAAAATAGCATATTTGAAATTTGTTCATAAATTAAATTATTTAATTTTTATTTTTCCCCCAAGATCATGTACCTGGCAAAACTTCTGCTACGAAGGGTCCATCTGTGGATTAAGTTCAGATAATACAGTTAGGCTGTGCTTTTTTATTTTCTTTAAATGACTGATACAACCATGTGAATGTATATTTTCAAATAGTCTGTATCGATGTGCTGTGATTATATTGCAGGTTCTATTAGCATACTTAATACAAGTGTGTGTGCATTTTGATAAATAAAATTGTGTAAACAGAAATTGCTCACATCCTTTCCTTTTGTTATTTTGAGAAAACTATAATTAATACCCTCTCAGGTGAACATTCCCTCTTTAATAATAATTTAAAGGAATTTTTTCTGTGAGTTACCATGAATTGTTTATCAACTCTGGGATTGTCAGTCGGTGTGTTCTTGATTTTAATTTTTGTAAATTTAATCTCGTTGACCAATAATTGATTATTAGAATTTCTAGCATGCATGAATACAGTTTTAACTCTTTTAACATGGGTTGTCCACTTGAGGCAAAACATGTTCTTTTGCTTCCATGGGGATGAATCCATACCTAGATCTCAAGGGATTTTCCCCTCTGCTGTGTGGAGAAAGGGCTACTATCTGACATTCCTACACCCAGCTAATTACCTGCTGCTACAGTGATGCACTGTGTTTGCAACTCCTTTCTTTCCTTCCACATTAAAATGTGGCTGCTCCTAACCAAGGCTCTGCATTAAAGCATTGAAAATGTTGGCATATGTGTTTGGAGTTGATTAGACATTTTAAAATTAAACCTAGTATGTGTACTTTTTCCAAATGAAAATGTTTATTTAGGCAGTTGTGGAATTTGGCATGCTATTGACTAGTTTCATTCTCCTCCTGAAGCTTGTGAAATTTACCCAATTTTGTTATTTCTTAGTATGTTATTAAAATAATTTTTAGGTTGTGCAAATCTGTGCAGCTTTGACAATGATTTCTTGCTAAGTCCATGGCGGTCAGCATATTAGTAATTAAAGTGACTAAACCTCTATATAAATATATTGTTTTATGGTCAAATTCCATTACCCCCTTAATTCAAGTGGCTCTCCTTTGATGACTTGATAGTAAATGGTCACTGACACACGTTAGTACATTTTATCCTGTCTTGTACACTCACCCTCGGTGTGGACTTCTGGCAGATGGACACACCGGGTCTTCATGAACTTTGTTCGGAAGTTTTCTGCTGCAAAGGAATTGCATTAGTTTTTTAAATGTGGCAACTTCTAGCTTTGAAATATCTGTCAAATCACTTCTGCAAGTAATATTTTTAGGTTATCAGGAAAATAACTTTTCTTTAATTTATTTTCCTTTTGTGAAAATTGTTAAGCCTTCCAATTGGAAAAAACATGATTGAACAATGAGTAGTTTCATAAGAGTAGGTATTTCTCATAAACTATCAATTCGAAATTGAAAACTGTTTAGTGGTGTGTGAGGTGATCTTCAGAGAAATCAAGATTATGTATTTTGTGGCATTTTAGATTATCTTAGAACCATACACCCAGTAGGGTGGTACTAATTTTGTTGCTAGATGTTCTAATTGAAGGACTTGGGTCACTTGATTGATGGTTTCTCAGTACTAGCTAAATATGTGAAAAAATCCTAAACCTTAAGCCAGTACCCATTTCTGATATGAGGTACGGAATTATTCTGTTGGAAATCAGAAATTATGAACTCTTTGGATGTTGATCTTTATTGCTGCAATATTAACTTTCACTTGTGTATAAAAGTATCACAATTGAAAATGCGTTAAATCATTCAAAAACATGCCTATGTTCTTTTGCAACCCATTTTTCTAGTCTCTTTTACTGAGCACTTTTGTATATGACTTGCCTGCTTTTCGTTTCTTAGCCATATTATTAGTGTCAGAATCACTACTCGTGACTTGAATTGTTCATGTTGGTGTTTCACTTGAATTAAACACAATCATATTTCCAGAAAATAAGAAAAGTAAAACAAACTTCCCAGACTGTCACTGAACAAATCTATCCTATTCGGTACAAATATTAAACAAACTCTGTTTGAGAAGTACAAAGTGCTGCTTGTAGTGAACATTCTAAAATCATTTGATGCAGAAAGGCTGTAGTGCTAAAGTTGAAGAGATCTTGCACCAAATGGAAGCCTGAGTAGAAATTTTTCTTCATTTTCTCCATTCCCTCGGTATGGAAGTGCCTTCCTTTTTCTAACTCTTCTCCCTTCTCTCTCATAGAAGTTTTCATTTTTTTTATTATTGGCAAGAATAGGTAAAGTGTTAGCACAAACCAAGTAGTTGACCTTTCCTGTACTGTACATCACCAAATGAGTAAAATGTCTTGAATTACTTTGATACTGAACTGTTTCTTTTGAAGATGAAGATTGAATGTGAGAAAAGGTCAAGGAACTGCATGAACGAGGTGCTACACTTATTAAATACAGTCTGGTCCTAAATAGTATCTCCAATTTACTTCCTCTTTCAATTATATTGGAATTGGCATTCAAATTTGTCCCGAAACGTTATGTATAGTGCACAATTAACAGTACGTTTATGTTGAAGTATTTACTTGTGGCAGCGTCATTGAATTATTTATGTTACAACCGTTACAACCTTGGTATTCTACGTGTTGAAAATACCTCGGAAGTCGAAGGGTTAATCTGTATCACTTTAGCTCCATCAATGTATCGTATTAGTCCCATCAGGTGGTTCTAATTTGATACACTTTTGCTTTTTTTGAAGTTGTACAGTCTAAAGATTTTTTTAATTCGTACCAAAACGAGAAGAGATTTTTTTTTTTTTTTTTTTTTTTTTTTTTTTTTTTTTTTTTTTTTACAGTTTGGCCAAAAGTCTTGTAAGGGAATAAAAAGAAAGATGATTACTGAATATTCAGCTGCAACAAGAAGTGCAAAAAAGCATTTACAAGATCTTAGGCGGAGAAGAAATAGAATCTAATGACAGCAAGGAGCAAGAATATTTAACATGGCGCTTATACTGTTTCAGTTACCTCAGGAAAAAACAATCTCACTTACGCCTCTATTGTAAAAAAGTGTCCTAAAAGCTGTTATTTATTTATTATAAATTGTGTTCATATATTATATTATTATGAAATATAAAATGTGAGTAATTTGAAAGAAAATACGTTTATGGAATTTGTTTGAATTGTCCGCCATTTTTCGAACAATCAACGGTTTTTATGAAATGCTGTTAGCAGACACAAATAATCGATATTACAAAATTAATCGAACAAAAAAAATTATGAGATAAGCTAGTTTGACTCCATATCTGTTTTCGAGTTCAAAAAAATTGTTCACAGAGAAAGATAAGAATGCTTAATAAATGGCGCAGGTCTCATATTCATTGAACTCTGAATATTCGAAAATTGAAAATATGGCGACAAAGAATGTGCTAGTTTGGGATCACTAGTTAAGACAATCAACATGTATTTCATCGAATCGTTTTCGAAGCACTGGAACACTTTATTTCAATATTTACGTAAATTACGGTTCATTCACGGAAAAAAATTAATATTAATATGAGCACTTACGCATATGACATGGACAATATTAGAGTTTTCATTCACAATGTCTTAATATTGTAATGGAACGGTCGCACGCATCAGGTGGCAACGTGATTTTCTAAAATTATATTGTGAATAATGCCGCTGAGAAGGACGACAAGAAACGCCAATGTAAATATCAATGTTGGAGAAAATAGGCTGAAAGTACTAACTTCTAAAAAAATTGTACATTATCCTTTTACAGAACTAAATTTGTACAACATACTTTTTCTATGGCAAAAATCTCTATCTTCGATTTTGTAGTTTTGAAATGTTTTTCAATTTTTGAAAAAAAAACGAGAAATATCCGAAAATAGGTCAAGTACAAATTTTTTGATTTTAAAAAAATGGAGCGGATTTTGAGAAAAATTGCAATAATTTCACGCGAAAATACGCTAAAACTACTCATTTTTTCGAAAAATTGTGTATGACCTCTTATAAAGAACTAATTTAGTTCAACAGATTGTCTGATGCAACAATCTCCATTTTGAGTTTTGTAGTTTTAATTTGTTTTATTTGCAATTTTCGAAATATAGAGGATTTTAAATTCGGGGAATTCAACAACAAAATTAACCACAAAAATTTGAATCCATTTTTTTTGAAAAGTGTCTATCATTATCTATCATGTCGGTTTCAAATCTCAGGGGGCTGCAACATCAACCAGAACGATCTGGTTATATCAATTTTGGGAAAACATTGCTGAGTGGTTTATACACTAGCATTATGCACAGACGGACGGACAGAGGTTTTGCCGTCAATGGATTTTTCGGTATCAAGAACCCACAAAAATGGATTCTGGCTACATCACTTGTTCGAGGAACTTTTTTTATATTTATCAATTGGATTCATCGGCTTTTTCGTTACCAGGGCCCGGAAATGGGAGATTTGGAGTCCAAAATTCGCTGTTTTCCGATGCACGATTACAATACTTTCTCTTCTTATGTTAGTAAGTGCACGAAAGTAAACATTGTGTTATGTTCTTGAGGATGATAAATAATTCATTCGGAAAAGTTAAAGTATAAAGCGTTTATTGTATTCTCAATACTTAAGGTAAAAACGCGCGACAACTTATTAATGCTCACTCGGCAACACGTCGGGGAGAACGTCCGTCCGCTACGACTGACCACGCGATTGCGATTGACGGCGACAGACTGAAGCATGCTCGTTGCAGCAAGAGAATGGCAGACGCCAGTGCGTCGCGTTCTACCAACTGTTGAATAACCAACAGGAAAAGAGGAATAAATTTAGGGTGCATATACAACACATTGGTGCCTTTTTGAAAAAAAATTGTTTAAACAAAATTAAAAGTGCCTATATTTCATGCAAAATTTCTACTCAAATTTTCGAAAAATTGTACTTGACCGTATTGTAACACCTTTCTTTAAGGAATAACTTTCATAATATCTAGAAGACGACGAAAAAATTTGAGCTTTTGCAATTTTCGAAAAATCAGGAATTTTAATGAACATGGGAGTTGCACCATTCTCTCAAACGTCCTTCACACTATCCAACAACAAAAGTTTACCAAGAATGTTGGAGCCATTTTTTGAAAGTATCTCAGGGGCGTCATGTAAAGAACCCTCAACAATTAAAATATCGATTTCAAATTCAAGGGACCATGATATCAGCCAGATTGATTGGAGAATCAGTTGGAAAAATCGGCTGAACGGTTTGGCCGCTAGCGTTGTTCATGAACAGACGTTTTGCAGTGAATCTATTCTTTGATAATAAGGACACATAAAACATGGATTCTAGCTACACCACGAGTCAGGATTTTGTTTTCAAAAGGTATACCGGACAAGATGGTAAAAATTTCACCTAAACCAAATAACATGTGAGTAGTTACACTATAATTCTAACACAAAAATATTTTTGAAATATGTTTTAGCCCTCTTCCCACCACCCACACCCATCTACAGCGAAAAACATGTTTGTTAATTTTATTTTATTTTGTCAACTTAACGCTATTTCATATAATTGAAATACTAAGATAAATAAGAAAACAATTTATACTATTACAAAAAATATGTTGGTGTAAGTGAGATTTTTACTTTCCCGTATACATACGTATATACGTAGTACAGAGAAAGTTATGTAGTGCAGCGAAAAAACGATTTCGACGGAAATACACGTTTTGGAGTTTGCTGATACCAAAAACGTTTTTTCAACGTCCGCCTGTCAGCCCGTTGTCTGTGAACACTTCTAGCGCCTAAACCATGCTTAGGATTTTTCCAAATGTCGATCTGGTTCGAGTCGAATCATTGAGATTTTGAAAATAAATCTTTAAAATTTGGGGCACTATCAAAATTTTCTCAAAACCGGCTCCATATTTTTCTTTACATTTCTTGCCAAAATATAGTAAAATGCGCTTATAAATGTGGCATAGGTTCAATTTTCAGTATTAACTCTGAATTTTCGAAAATTTTTAAAATTTTCGGGCGTCTTCTTACACCTACAAAATTGAAGATAGTTTTTTCTTCAAATAAAATTTGTTCTCCAGTGAGCTCTTTCATTAAGATCATGCACATTTTTTTTAAAAAAAAATAGTTTTCGCGCAATACGTGCAATTTTAAAAAAGAAAATTACAAAAACAAGATTTTTAAAAAAATAGCTCCAGTGTACTATATAAGATTACATAAACACCATATTGCTCTATTCTGTGTTTTTATTTAAAAATTACAAAAATGTAATATTTATGACTTTTTGACATGTCGATAATATTTACATTAGCAGCAATTTGTTCCCATTTCCATATTTATGAGTACATCTGCTTTAAATAACGTCATATAAAGAGTCTCGAAAACTCTGATCGAGTTTTCTGCAAAAACTAGATCAAAATTCCGCATTTTCAGAGAAGTTCAAACGCTATTTTCTCAATAACAGCTCGAATTTTTTTCTTAAAACTTCTCGAACGGATAGTGCTGATTGCAGTCTTTAATATGACGTAAAGTTCATTCCGGGGATTTTTTTCTTTTGGTTTTCTAAATTTACTCAAACGTAATTTTTTTGAAAGATCTCTTACGCCGTTGATATGTACACTTCCGGCAATTTCTAAACACTATTGTATTTGTGAGCTAATGTGCTTAAAATTACAACAAATAAAGATTAATTATATATATATATATATATATATATATATATATATATTGTGGCGTTTGAGACGAGCTCAGACACCCCACAACACCCAGAATACGTTGGCGAAGGGAAGACGGGTTAACGTAGCACTGGCGCGCCGAATAATTCACGTCAGAAGCAGCGTGATCTGTTATCTGCGGCCCGTGGGGAAACGGCGGCGAACTTCCGACATATGGCAAGCGCAGAGGGATTCGCCGTGACGTCACGCCATCCCTTTAATAATCAGAGTAGCTGACCGTGTGGTGAGCAAGGCCGATAGGGTGTAGACGACTCGTGAGAAGAGTCAGTAAGAGAAAAGGAGCGAGAAGAAGTGAGTTGTGGCAGATTTAGGAAGTTATGTGGTATTCGACAATGGTGCAGCGGTTAATTGACCTGGGAGCAGTTGCAGGAGATTTAGGGCGGAAAATACTTGTTACGCGAAAGAGGAGCTTAATTATCCCGAGACGCTATAAGAATTTTAATTTCGCAACCCAAGTCTAAAGTGTTGAAGTACGCCGAAATTATACCGCTAGTAACACGCGTCAGGACTAATTATCACGCGTCGGCGTGCTACGGGCAAGTGTAGCGAGGAACTGAAGCAGACGAGGGCGTTAGGAGCCGGGAGCCAAACAAAGCGTAGGCGCCGATTCCGAGGGAAGGAAGGAGCAGGCAAGGGTGGTTGGTGAAACGTCGAGGACAGCTGATACGACTGATGCGGAAGTGGAACGACGAACGGCGTATGAATCTGGGACAAGATCAGGCGCTGCGACGGTTCGCGAGCTCCGACTGTGCGCGCTATCGCAGGTAATAAATTTTGTTATGGGAATTGAGAGCAGGCAGAGCCACGACCGCTAGAGAAGCAGCAGAAAGACTACAGTTCTAAATTTACAGGACCACATAGATTTTATTACGAACTACGTCACGACAAATAACGGTAGACAACCTTGTCAGCCAGTAATACAGTTCATTTGTGCCCAATGTTTACGGGGAAAGTATTGTAAATAGAAGTGTAAAGCATTTTTGTTCGTTTATGTGTAATCTTAGAGGTAATCTATGAGGGAATTAACTGTAAATAATTGTATAGTTAAATAAGTTATTTGGTAATTTGTTGCGATTATTTGAATCAAAAGAATTGTGAAGTAGAAATAATTTACTGTGAGTTGTAATAATCAAAACAAGGGATTTAAAGTTTTGTTGCTTTCAAACGGTGCTGGCCAAGCAGTAGTTACCGTGCACGGGCATTTGTGGGCTTCCATCTACTATCGATTGTGTCCTCGGGGCTAACATCCGAAGGATGGCCAGATGTCAACATGCCATTACGGGTATGTAATGTTGTAGACGTATCTTTCAACTATTTATAGTTAAAATAACGGGAAGGGATTCTGGAACTTAAGAAAACGTGCGTAAGTAATCTTCCCCCTTCGTCACATACATTTTTTACTATTTTTCTAACTGAATAAATCTAAACCTAAATACTTCGTAATTTACTACTAAATAACTCGTAAATTACTATGAAAATTTAGAGTGCAATGTTATACAAATGTCTCTCTCGGAAAACTTGCTACACTTAAATTTGTACTAAATTTCAATTTGCCATAGCATAATGTCTTTAGTTACCAAAACTTTCCATCACCATGGATGCGACACATAGTTCCATTGAGAACCTTCTACAGTTACGTGCATCCCAAATACAGATTATAACTCGGCCTTTCGCCGCAGACTGGACACGATAAATGCCTTCTCGCACTCAAAGCTGTTACCAAGATCCATTGTATAAATCATCATTCCAAGAAACCGTTCACCTTACCTTTGCTTCCATATTCCGTTTTCTAGAATCCTTCGAAAATTCTCGCTCACGCAACTCTTTTCTCTGCGTAATTCTGCTCATTGTCACATACTTCCATCTCGCTTGTCAATGTTCAACTCCCTTCTGGCTTTTGATTCCCCCCCCTCCCCCCCCAGCTCGCAACGACCACGACTTAAACCTTGTCTTCGCAAAACAAGCAATTAATTGTGTGATTAGTTCCAGATTGCGTAGTAAATACCACATCCATGGAGACTGATGTGTGTACTCCAATTATTAAATTGTATGACTCCTAAACGGAAAAATTCGGTCTCTACGCGTACAACTATATTATTTCTGAGCAGAAAAAGAGGATTATCTAGTAAGAAGTAAAATTGAAGAGAGCTCTTCAATCAGGCAAGCTGCTTCCCAACTCCTGTATGAACTTGTTAAAAACTGTGTTCAATCGCGTCCTCATTTCAGAAGAAATGTACGATGGCCTTCTGAAATAAAAAGTAAAGTACTGAACATATACTTGTGTGGCGTCATATAAGTCGCCTTGTACAAACGTACCAAATATCAGCGGTGACACAGTGCAAAACAAATAGTACAAGAAGAATGATGTATAGGTGAATGTGATGTTTGTTGTGTTGTGTCAACATTGGGTAAACCTTTCCCAAGAAACCTACGAAAGAATAGTTTCCGGCAAGTATCATGAACTTTTGTATTCATTTATATTCATTCTGGCAAGAAGAAAACTTTGTACAATCCTTCAAGAGAGAGATGTAAAAATTGATTCATTGTTTAATTTTAAGTGTATCACTGTATGTGGTTTTAAATGTAAAACAGGGTGAAAGATAGGTCATTGTTTTTTTGTGCATTTATCACTGTATAGGGTTTTGTAATTCAGTGTGCCAGTTTGTGTGTATAGAACTGTTTCTGGTTTTGAATGTTTATTGATGTAATGTTTGTGGCTATATTAGTGATATTGCACGTGTCATTTTGGTGGTGGGTGTATTGTACAAAATAATTTAATTCAAGAATTTGGTTATAAATGGAAAAGGAACATAGTATGGTTATTTGAGGTTACCACACCGCAGACTGAAAAATCTTAACCATGCATAGGAGGGACCGACCGTACGGCAAGATCTTTAATATTTCAAGTACAATGTACAATGTGGGGGTAAAAATATGTCAATGGGGTAGGTTAGTAGGGCCTTCTCTGTTGTTTTCTTTACTTGTGTATTAGCCAAGTCAGGCGCAGTTGTATATAATGTGAATTTGCCTTCTGTGTTGTTTGCAACTGCGACGAAAATTCCAGGGGGGTATAGAGGAGTTTGTGGCGTCATATCAGTCGCCTTGTACAAACGTACAAAATATCAGCCACGTGCATTTCATGCACATGGACAGCGCTAGCGGGAAGAGACGCCCGGCTGCACAACGGCAAACTTAAGGAGCAGAAGGGAAGGGCTGCCGTGTCGTGGGTGGCCACTTGTGAACCCCGTAGACCACTTGCGGCAAACGTGAGAATCCCGTGGGCAGGCCAGGTGCGGAAACGCGTCGGCGGAAACAGCGAGATGACGCAGTTCCGTCAGCCGGCCCAGAAGGCAATATAAACGGACCCCGGACCTAAACTCCTTCTTCTGATTCTTGGGCTCGTCGGTAGGAAGTCGTGTGGGTTGTGCGCCGCGCTGCATTTCAATGCATAGGCTACTGAGGCAGGGAACTGAAGCCGGCGTGCTTCGACGAGACGGGAGGTGCGGCATACTAGCTTGTATGCTCACGTAGACTACTGGTGCATCACACCGAATAAGATATCTAATTATCAGGCCAGCGGTGGTGGTGAACAGGAACATTCTTTCTAGTAACGGGTCAATATTGTTTATTGTAATTATTGTGGATATTATTCAGGTGTTGGAGCTTATTTAAAATAAATACTCAATAAATTACAAACCGTTCACGTCTGTGATTTATTGCCCCGGCAAAGACGCCACACTTGCGAAGTCCTAGTACATGATAAGAAAATGTTTAATTTTCCCTTTAAATCTACATTGATGAGGATTTTAAATAAACAAGCAAGCAAAGTAGGTTTCAATGATCATGTGTTTGAAAATTTAAAGCATGCTAGCTGAACAGACAAAATTTGCATACCTACTCATATGGGTTGAATAATTTTCAAACCAATCTACATCTTCCTAAGCATTGTACGTCAGGTTCACCCCAAAGGTCAACCTCACTTACAGTGAATTTGAAAATTATTCATTCCACATAACAGCAATCAAGAATGCAGGGAATATTGCCAATTAGGTCATTTGTTTGGTTAGTTGAGATTATTATATCATAATTAAGTATTAACTTATCTAGGTCACTTGTATGTTATCTTTGATTCCTTTAATATGACTTGCGTCAACTGCAAAGGGAATAATTTGAATTTTCTGTTTTATTATTAAGATTTACATTTCCATTTTAATTGTTTGTTTCTATTCCCTAATAAAATGATTGGTAATTTATTAATGATATGCTGAGAACACATAATCCTGTCTGAGATCTCAGATTGTTGTGAAGAACTTCCGGCATATTTACATTACTCTAATTTATGAATTCAGGTAAAGGCTTTGAATTCCTTTGATTATTTCCGCTGGTACAAACTCTTCTTATTCTAGTATTTTCCGTTTCGTTACTTTGTTTGCTCTATTATCCCTTTTTGAAATTATAAATGGTTGGTAGGATGGAAAATTTATTTCAGTGTTTGTTTTGTTTTAATACAGAATATATGATTATACATAGTGAATGTGGTATCTTTTGTGTTCATTCCCTTTCTGAATATATTTTGTTATCCTCCATGAATATCTCACCGCAATCCTTCAACTTTTCTCAACATGTTGTCAAACAGTTTTGACGCTTTTTATAAATTATCACTAGAACTGACAAGTTTATACAAGCTATAGCCTTAAAACATGCCTGCCAAAATGCCACAAAATGTGAAATATGCAGCAAATCTTTAATATATAAGGCGCAAATAAAACGGCAATCTTTAATACATGCAGCGGTTGCTCACAAAAATATGTATTGTGCGTTGTCATAATGCTATGCCACCTTAAAGAGTATACCCAAATTGAAATCAGATTATCTATTTCTGCACATTTTATTTTGGATTAAGGACACAATACACCGAGGTAGAATATACTACATCGAGTGGCTGAAGCGCCTCCATCTTTGCAACAAATTGAAGCTATGTGTTTTTAAGTAAAAGCAGCGCCCTCTGGTAGGGTTTGCCACCTTGCCAATTCCAGAAAACCGAAGACCGCTGCGACCGGGGGGAGGGGTAATTACTGAAATCTAAAAAGAAATTGACGCAGACTTTTATTTATTTATTTAAAATATATTTACATATCTTTGACATTTTTTCTAAGTGACTATAAATAATTAACATTTATTCAAAATAGTGTTAGCACTTTGCTAAACATTCTACTACCTTTTCCAGCTATAACTTTTTCCGTTTGCTCAGAGCTTTTTTTAGCAGAGGATATTTGTCAGTTTTTTTAAGAAAAATCAATGAATTGATCACAAGTCAAAGGCGTAGTTAACATTTTACAAAAACACTCAGATTTTACGGACGCTTAGATTTTGTTTTCGATATGCGGTCCAAACCATTAAACATTATCGAAAAAATCCTCTCAATCAGGAGCGTTTGCTTACTGGGATAGATACAATTTTTTCCGACAAGTTTTAGGCAACTCTGTAAATAATTTTATTCACCTGATGCCAAACACCTTTCACCCATTTTTATCTGTCGGCTCCGTCCAAGATCTTTGATTGGCAGGCACTTTTGGAGAGTACCTGAATTTCGTCGTATCACGCCATGCTCAATCGATATAGAGACTCCAAAATCTTGCAGAATTCAATTAAAAATCATTGTACGGATGTTCCTTTTTTAAAATTGATAATAGAGAAGTTCTGAACGGACTTTTTTTCAAAATCGTACATTTTTCAAAGATATGGCGATGTGCTTTCGTATAACTTGTAAATCTCTTTTTCGAATTTTACATTCTCTGGACCCAAGTTTTTTTAACAAGTCGTGATGCTAAGCTTTGCTGCAAAAAACTTATCCGTGTTCTGCATTCGCCAATTTTCTTTTAAGCTGACCATGATATCATGACACTTCACAACTAGTGACATTTTTTTCCAGAACTAAAATGCTTTGTTGTCATGACTGAACATAAAATGATGTAGGAAATACAATAACATTCGGTACGACAAAGTGGAACTAAATTCCCTCTTTGGAAGTTCATGCCTCTTGATCACAAACAAAACTCCAAACTACTTTAATTCGTTTCATCCTCACCTTGTTTCTATAAAATACAATTTAACTGCGGGCGCAACTTTCTAATGGCGTTCAAGTGCGTGAAATAAAGAGAGGCATCTTGTTACTTACGTGTCTTAAAAACATTATTGTATTCCAATTTCCAAGATACTCGAAGCATTCCTTAATTTTCTTAGCAATTTCATCGTACTGTTTGCAAAGTCAGCATAAACTTTTAATATGAAATTTCTCAACATCAATACGACAGTGATTTTACACGCATTTTCTCACGGTTGTGATTACATGGCATCTTCAATTGCTTTTAATGATGTTAGTGTTTAAAATGCAGTAAGTTTCTTGAGAACAGAGTTGTTTTTCCGAAATTCACTGTTGTGCATTGTTCCGCAGAAAATGAATCACGTCTTCTGAATTTTAATCGCGCATCTTCAGGGTTGATGTTAACCGGGAGTGGTTTGATAGCTTCTGCAGTTTTTCCGGAAAACTGGTCTTCATAAAATCTCAATTATGGATCTTTGATTCCCAACATTTATACCTTTCTATTAACTCGTTTTTATATACGAATTAACAACTTTCGAATTTCTTTAAAATGTTTTCGTTCAATAAATATAGTCTTACTTCAGTTATTTCCTAAACAAAGAATTAATGATTAATTTATTTTTAGGTTATAGAGATATGTAAAACAAATTTGTTATGTAAAACTTGCCTGTATAATTAATCGTTGTTCCACATTTATTTCAAATTGTTATTGTATATCTAAATATTCAGCCTTTGATACGAAATGTTTGATATATATATATATATATATATATATATATATATTATGATATATATATATAGATATATAGATATAATATAGATATAGATATAGAATATAGATATAGATAATAGAATATAGATTATATAATGTTTTTCATAATTCCAAGACCGGTTTTCTTAGTTTTTCGGCACAAGTAATACATGACTGTGCAGTTTCCCATCGAATCAACAATGTAACTTTATCTTAATGTTCCAAGAATAATTTTCTTGGGATTATTCTTGAAACTGTTGGGCGAAGCGATTCTCGCATAATCGCAAGATGCCTGGTCTCTGATATGCAATAGAAATGAGACAGCGGATGGGGATAACACGAAGAATCACAAGACTGAATTTTCATGTTCTGTCTTATCTGTCTAATGAGAAGGAAAAGGAGCAGATTTCCTGATGAAATAGAAAAAGCTTTAAATTTAAAGTTGAAAAATCTATTTATCTTGTAAAAAATTGAAAATGTATTGAAATGAAAAAAAAAAAAAAAAAAAGAACGGAGATAATTTTTCAAAAACCGGAAACCGGAGATGAAGCTCAAAAACGCGAGTCCTCCGGTCTCATACGGAGAGGTGGCAACTCTACCCTCTGGAAACTGGAACTTATTTATTTAGGTCAACAAAAAATTAAAAACAACTGGGTATTCTAGTATTATCGTTTGGCTCCTGTTACGCCGAGAGGGGCAAGGGCCCTTGCTGTTATATAAATCCTCTTTACTCTGTGTTTCCACGACCAAAAACCAATCATTTAATAACGGGCAATTACAATATGGTTAGGACAACGAATGAGAAACTTTAAATACATGTTGCTTCTGCATTGTTATTGTCATAAGAATGGAAGCTATGAAATGTCATTGTAGTTAAGCCTAAAAGCAGTAGCGCAACTAAATGAGCTGCGGCGCCCGCCCCGCAGAAAAAGTTTGACGAGCGGGCATCGTGATAAAAGAGTATTACAAATGCAAGTATGTAATAGCCTTAAATTAATAGAAAATATCCCTAAAACTATTCCATCTTTCCTGGCCGAACGTTATGCCACTGCATAAAGCCTGAATGTGAGTTAAACTGCAATAAGGAGCAAACAGCTCACAAATTTTGAAAAATTGATATATTTTGTGGTTTGATGACAAATTTACAGTTTATATGCTGAAGCATCACCATAGGCAATTGGCGATTATTATTATCTAATCCATCTAATAATAATTTAAAATACAGATAAATGAAAAGACAATTAGAATAATAAGATCTGATACAATAACGCACACCTCCTATCAATTCACACTGTCATGTTTTTACTGGGCAAAAAAACACGGGCGGGTGTCTGCAGCGTCGACCAAATGACCGCGAAACGCATAGAGTCAGCCCAGTATGTAGCTATATTCTAGCTGCGTTGGCAGAATAATCATTAAATAATTGTTGAGTTATTCTTTTTCGTAGGAAGTAACTTTTGTCACAAGGTACTAACCTTGTGTTTTGGAAAAACTTAATCACCATCCACATATTGAAAGATCCATTAACAAATCATGCGCTAAGTTTTGGTATCAATAAAGTCCTTGTTTTGTTTTCATAGTTAAGGATTTTCAATTACTTTCATTTTTCAATAATGACCATATTATGTTCTGTAATGTATTTTTCGTTTGAGATTACAACAATACTCATTGTAATTAAAATAATGTAAAAACAAATAACAGTCGTTTAAAACGTGTGCATTTTGTTCGATTTTTTTCTGCCTGTACAATACTACCCACTAATACATAAAGCTACTAAATATTTTTAAACAATTTATATTTTATGCGTTGCCATAGTTTTACGGGAAGGCCAATTAGGGAATAATTATTTTTTATACAAGAGGGTTTGCAAGTTACATTTTTTTAAAGTGTTAGCGATTGTTTGACGCTTCGCTGGGGTTACGTAAACTCTGGTTAATTAACGAAACAAATCACATCTTTCTGTTATTTTGAGCTCCCCTTTCGTTTCTTGTTATTTCCGCACCAGTTTCCCAGCTTGGCCTCTTTCAGATATCTTTGGTCACCGGCCCGGCAACTCTCTCATTAAAATCCGGGGAACAAAAGCTCGAGGTTGCTATACGTTATAGGAAGCGATAGTGTGCCGGTGACCGCTGCAGGTTAGACTCGCCTACTTTCCCACATAGAAATTAGCTAATTTGTGAGAAATACGAAAAGTGTCTTCTAAATGTACTATATTCATATCTCTACTTGTAAGAAACCTCTCAAGAAAGCGCGAACGTAGACGTTATCTTTGTAACATTATGGTCCTGCTTGCGACCCGCGAACTCTTGCAAAGCAGTCACCGCAGTTTATAAAGTATCGTGGGCAGCAGTTCAATGTTTTAGGTTCTGTAAAGAAGGTGATGCAGCAGAGGCGCGCCAAACCGGTAATGGTCCCCTTGGTCTCCACCACAGTTTATATGTGAAGTTATAGGGCCTTGTCCAGGGCCCGGCAACTCTCTATCAAAACTGGGGACAAAGCTCGAGGTTGCTAACTATATGGAGCGCTAGTGGTTCCCAGGTGGAGCTGCAGGTTAGCGCTCGGCCAACTTTCCCCAAACATAAACAAATTGGCTAATTTGTGAAGACCATACGAACAGTGTCTTATAAATGTACTCTTATTCATAATCTAATACTTATCAAGAAACTCTGAATCAATGCGCGAAATATAGACGTTATCTTTTGTAACATTATGGGCCTGCTTGCGACCACGCCGAACTCACACCAGAAGCCGCGTACCGTTTAAAGTAATCGTTGTAGCTAGTTCGTGTTTTTAGTTCCTGTACAGAAGGCGATGGCAGCAGAGCGCGCCACCATAATGGTCCTCCACCACGTTATACTGGGAGTTATAGGGCCCTGGCCTTTGGGCTTTTGGGGTCCTCTTTACTACTCTCTGGAACAAACTTTGAACCCGCGTGAAAGATGACGAGTGAATTGAGAGGACTGACAGCCAAGAATCAAACTTTATGTCAAGTAAAGGATTGAAACTGTTGGTGTGTTTAAATCACTTGTGACATTTGACACGCACTAACAACTATTACGAATTGTTTCAATTATCAACTCTGTCTTTCTCGGTTATCAAATCTGTCAGACATAGACATAGAGGTAGCCAAAGAAATGACTGAAGTGACTGAAGTACGTTGTACCTGTTCCCTGGGGCCATGTTGCCGGTAAAGTTACTGCAGTAGTTTGAAGAAGTAGCGTATTTATTTTACTTTAATTTATTCTACGAAGAATAACGCGTTCCTTTGCATTTCAGCGAAAACAAAGGGGCACCTAATCTCAGAAGAACCTATGATATGTGTTCATGGTCGAATGTCGATAACGCGGCATCGTTTGATTATCTGTTACCATTCTTGCCGCAAACCCGTACTATTGTTTTGTATCGATTTGCCAGGCCCATGGCATGTCATCTCATTATGGTCCCGGAATTCCCTACAAACTGATTGATTTTATAGTTTTTGGTTTTGAAACGTGTGATCGATCACTTTAAGTGGTCAAAGTGAATATCTTTTGGGTCACCATCTTGGGGTCTATTGGGATTATATTTTGTGCATCTTGTTTAATGATGTTGTTGAGAACTTATAGTTAATTGATTCAATAGTTGTTGAATTCTAAAATGTTCTTTTAATCAATATTTTTCAAATCTGTCAAAAGAAATTGCCTTCAGAACAGAATACCAGTCAGCAGAAATCTGATTCCTAGAAGCTTGTTGTGAGAAAATACAGGCCGGAGACGCTATCCTTTCTCATCACGAGCAGAAAGTTGCTTAAATGGAAAGAAATCTCAATTGTATTAGAAAAATGGTTCAAAATTAGCAAATTGAACCCTAAGAGTTTCTTTTATGCAATCATTTGCCCTAACGAGAAACAACGCTTTTTAACTCTTCTTTCTGCGACTATGAGTGTCAGTTATTAACTTATTAATGAGCAACGGTGTGGTGCGTGATATAAAATGCTTTTCCTGTGAAATCACTAATAAATACAGTTTAGGAAGAAATGTTAAGAGGGTAGAGTATTGTTTATTGATGAGATCAAATGATTGTACATATTAATAAACCTGGAAAGTGTGTGACATTCTTTCTCATTCTTTGAAACTGTCGTCAAAAGTTTCCTTAATTTGTTAATAAAACTTAATGTTGACGTTAAAGTACTTTGTAAACCAAATATTGCTGCAGAATTGAATGTGTGTTGGAACAGAATACATTAATCAATAGAAGGTTTGAACCAATGTAAAGGAAAAACTATAAACTTTTCTTTGTTGCTGAAATAATGGGAAATCATTTACTGTCCACTAAGCAGTGGCAAACGCTGTAATTCCTAATTGTTAATTCAACTGGCATAAAAATGATGGGAATGTTGCTCTTTGATTTAGTGTATCACAATTGTATTGGTACTTAAAGTCAACTATAGAATTTTTAAGTCTGATTGGAGATCCAAAATGTTAGTGTAAATATTTTTTGCTGGTGTTGGAGTTATGAGGTTTTTTGTTGTTTTTTTATTTCTATAACTTTTTTGTATCAACATTCTCTAAACTGTTTACTGGTCTATAACGTTGGATAAATCCTGCTGTTAATTTAGTCAGATCTTTCGTCTGCCCAGTGACGGCGTCTTGGTATGTTTTAACGAATTAGCTTACCTAGGAGTATATTTCGCTCTAGGCTTCTTTCAGATGAAGTAATATATTAAGATTGGGGTAGTTAATAGTTAAGGTTTAGAATATTTGTAACCATTTTTTTCGGTGTGGTTTTAATTTTTAAAGCGTGGTCCTACAATGATTGAAGGTTTTTTCCTGAGTTTAAGTTATTTTATTGAATGTAAATGAAGGAGTTTGAGGTGAAGAAGAGAAATGAAAGATTTTCATGTTTTATGATAAATTCGTCAGATTAATAACTTGTTAAAGAATTTTTTTTTAAAATTTTCAATTAACAAATTGAGGGTAAAAAACAAAGAGCTGAGCTGAAGTGTACGCTTCCTACAACTACCTCATTATTTCCATTGAAATTTAACTTGCTCTGTTTTGGCAGTTTGTTATCAAATATCAATGAAAAAGTTTATATTTTACCTAATTGTTCTGAAATGTGACCATTAGTGTCTGTCTAGGAAGTGGTATGAGTATTGAGAAAAAAGAAATCACATAATTAGACTCAGATTACAGCATTAAATATACTTCCATATAGGAAGAGGAAGCTTCAACTCGAGCACCATATTTTTTTTAATCACTTTCATATGAATATCGCAATTATCAAATTGGTTTGGGGGGCACTTTTTACTCCCCTTATTCCAAGGCTATATCCTTTGAATGGTGGAAGAAACTAATGATAAAAGAGTCCTCAAAAGTTTTTCTTCACTACGGTGTTAAAACTGAAATTTAAGAATGTGTTAGACATATTTGTGGCATTGATAACTGTTGAAAACAAGAGATGGGAAAAAGCCAGTTGGTGAGAATTGACTGTAGCTGAACTGAATCATACATACCTAGGTTCAGTGAGGGACAGTCATAAGCACTTTCAGAGCCAAAATTTTCTGTTCTTGAGCTAACGCATACCTGATACACTCTAACAATCCTCTTCCCTTTCAAGAATGCAATTTCCCCATCTTTCTTGGAAGATTTTTTAAGCAACCACCTGAATACTTTTCTTGAAATCAATAGTTTTATAAGTGATGTCACACATTAAACGAGATGTATCTGAAAAGCTTATATTAGTGTGGTTTTGCGATTAAAAGACAGGATTTCCATGCACTATCAAGTCTTAAAAGATGCATACAGCCATCGGATTGACTATCAATAACCAAATATTCCACAATTAAAGGCAAAAATGGATAAAATATCGTAATCCCAATTTTAAGCATTTACTACTTTTCTATCTCAGTGCATTTTGTAGGGGCAGTGGGACATTAATAATTTTAAGCATTTCCACGCTTAAGAAAGCAGAAAGTTTGGAACTTGTGAAAAAACGGCGAATTTCACTCAGAAAAACTCGTATTCTCTAAACTCGTAATTTTATGTACAATTGGTCAGTTTTTTAAATTTTTTCTCAAAAAACATCTCCATCATTTTTGGATGATTTGTTTTTGTCTGAAGGACCGTTTACAGGGCCCGCTGGTAACGAAAAAGTGGATTAAATCCAGTTGCTAAATTTGGAGGGGGAAAAATCCTCCTAACACGTGGTGTAGCAGAATCCACTGGTTGTGGGTCCTTGACACCGGAAAATTCGATTGACGGCAAAAACGTCTGTCCGACTTGAACAAGCTAGCTGCTAAACGCGTTCAGCTGATTTCTCCCTAAGTTGTATTCCCCCCGAATCGATCTGATGGTCCGGCCATTAAATTGAAATCGAAATTTTTAATTTTCGCGGGTACTTACATGAAACTCCTGGCACATCTTCAACAAACAAAAAAAGTGGCTCCAATGTTTTTGATTAAATTTTGTTGTTGGATAGTCCTGCAGGACGTTTAAGGGAATGGGAGCGGTCTGATGTTGGTTGATAAATCTGTTTTCGAAATTGAAAATTTCAAACATTTCTTTTCGGAGTCTTTCTAGCAACTAAAATATTCAGGATAGATTTTTTTTTTTCCTTAATAAAATTGTTTCCTTAAAAGATGTTGGAATAAGGTCAAGTACAATTTTTGAAAATTCGATTAATTTTTCGTGTAACTTTTATGTAAAATTAGGCAAAGTTTTTTAATTTTGTTTTTAAACAATTTTTTTCTCAAAAAACATCTCTCCATATTTCATGTTTTTTTTTTTGTCTGAAGGACGTTTAAAAGTAATGGTGCAGATCTCGTGGTTAGGTTGAAAATGCTGTTTTTTTCGGCCGACTTCACCCTACCATTATGAAGATACGTTTTCTTTCTTAATGTCCATCAAAAACTGATTATTGAAATTAGTCATTGATGAAATTTTCGAAAATATGAGTATTTTTGGGAACAAATGGGCGTGAAAGTTTGGTCGCCCCGTTCTGGACAATCCTGCGCTTCTTGATCGTAAACTTAAGAGTTTGTTTTGAGCAGTTTGATGCTAACGTAAGTTAAAACTTGTGCATTATATTACTGTGTCCATCTTCTTACATGGAGCTTTTGTTGTAACTTTAAGCAAATTTAATCGTTTATATATTATTGAAAACGCTATTTGAAAATCAAGATTGCTAGCATTCAGTCAACCACTTCGAATAAAACCAGTTGAATTGGATACAATCGATACAACGTAAGCTAGAGTTTGTAATTTATTTCATTGTATTATTATAATATATTTATTCAAATTTTAATTGTGTTCGAAATATTGAAGTAGTTATGCGGTTTGTTGTTCCCATTGTTGTAACGCTGCAACAGAAAACAAGGCCGATAATGAGGCTGCTTTTTGGTTTCGATGGTTAATAAAAACCTGAATGCTTTTTATATATTGTGAAATATCATGCATTACACCTGGGGGCAGGCATATAAAAGAAGAATACCTAATTAATGGTTTTATTCACAAAATAAATTTTTCACAATTGATCCGTATTTGAAAGTATTAATTTATTAAAGGATGTAATAAAAAATAATATTAATAACGATAATGTAGTCATGTGTACCAAAAATCGTACTTCCAGAACAAATTTGAATTATTTTGTTAGGAAATATCTCACGCAATGCAAAAAGCAAAGAAGTGGGAAAAGATTTATTTCGGAAAGAGACTTTGTTTGACGGTACGGTGGCTGTTTGGGCCACAGGAAATACATACAGTTATTGTCATTTGTATTTATAATTTCCCACAAAGAACAAAATCAACCGACCCACGTGAACGCACGCTACAGACAACAGACGCAGAAATGGCTAATCAAACAACGTAAACACCAATAATATTTCGTATACCAAGAGAGCAAAAAAAGTCTTCCAACTCTCTTTGAATACTATTTATCTCCGCAGAGATACGATTTCAGGTCTTTACACTGGCTCCTCATTGCGGAAGACTTCGAAATCTCTTGTGACGGTCATGTCTCCGGAGAGAAGATCGGCTTCTCCTGAAGAGTTTACACGCTGTTGTGTCAC
>BOPP01000292.1:208062-248624 GCA_017312745.1 Gryllus bimaculatus | reverse complement strand
GAAATTCACTGGTGCATTGTCCGCAGAAAATGAACTCACGTCTTCTAATTTTAATCCGCAATTCTTCAGGGTTGATGTTAACCGAGTGGTGATAGCTTCTGCAGTTTCGAAACTGTCTTCATAAAACTCAATTATGCGATCTTTGATTCCCACATTTATACCTTTCTATTAATTCGTTTTTATATACGAATTAAACAACTTTTCGGAATTTCTTAAAATGTTGTTTCGTTCAATAAATATAGTCTTAACTTCAGTTATTTCCTAAACAAAGAATTAATGATTAATTTATTTTTAGGTTATAGAGATATGTAAAACAAATTTGTTATGTAAAACTTGCCTGTATAATTAATCGTTGTTCCACATTTATTTCAAATTGTTATTGTATATCTAAATATTCAGCCTTTGATACGAAATGTTTGATATATATATATATATATATATATATATATATATTATGATATATATATATAGATATATAGATATAATATAGATATAGATATAGAATATAGATATAGATAATAGAATATAGATTATATAATGTTTTTCATAATTCCAAGACCGGTTTTCTTAGTTTTTCGGCACAAGTAATACATGACGTGCAGTTCCCACGAATCACAAATGTACCTTTATCTTAATGTTCCAAGAAATAATTTTCTTGGATTATTCTTGAAACTGTTGCGCGAAGCGATTCTCGCATAATCGCTAGATGCTGTCTCTGATATGCATAGAAAGAGACAGCGGATGGGGATAACACGAGAATCACAAGACTAATTTTCATGTTCTGTTCTTTATCTGTCTAATGAAGAAGGAAAGGACAGATTTCTGATGAAATAGAAAAAGCTTTAAATTTTAAGTTGAAAAATCTATTTATCTTGTAAAAAATTGAAAATGTATTGAAATTGAAAAAAAAAAAAAAAAAAGAACGGAGATAATTTTTCAAAAACCGGAAACCGGAGATGAAGCTCAAAAACCGGAGTCTCCGGTCTAATACCGGAGAGGTGGCAACTCTACCCTCTGGAGAAACTGGACTTATTTATTTAGGTCAACAAAATTAAAAACTGGGTATTCTAGTATTTCGTTTGGCTCCTGTTACGGCCGAGAGGGCAAGGGCCCTGCTTTATATAAATCCTCTTACTCTGTGTTCCACGACCAAAAACCAATCATTTAATAACGGAATTACAATATGTTAGGAGAACGAATTGAGAAACTTTAAATACATGTTGCTTCCTGCATTGGTTATTGTCATAAGAATGGAAGCTATTGAAATGTCATTGTAGTTAGCATAAAGCAGTAGCGCAACTAAATGAGTGCGGGCCCGCCCGCAGAAAGTTTGACCGGGCACTCGTGATAAAAGAGTATTACAAATGCAAGTAGTGTAATACCTTAAATTATAGAAAATATCCCCTAAAACTATTCCCTCTTTTACCTGGGCCCGAACGTTATGCCACTGGCATAAAGCCTGAATGTGAGTTACTGCAATAAGGAGCAAACAGCTCACAAATTTGAAAAATGATATATTTGTGGTTTGATGACAAATTTTTACAGTTATATGCTGAACATACCATAGGCATTGCGATTATTATTATTCTATCCATTAATATAATTTAAATACAGATAAATGAAAAGACAATATAGAAATAAGATCTGATACAAACGACACACCTCCATCAATCACCTGTCATGTTTTTACTGCAAAAAACACGGCGGTGTCGAGCGTCGACCAAGACCGCTGAAACCATAGAGTCAGCCACAGTATGTAGCATATTCTAGCTCGTTGGCAGAATATCATTAAATAATTGTTGAGTTATTCTTTTCGTAGGAAGTAACTTTTGTCACAAGGTACTAACTTGTGTTTTGGAAAAACTTATCCCATCACATATTGAAAGATCCCATTACAAATCATGCGCTAAGTTCTTGGTATCATAATGTCCATTGTTTTGTTTCTAGTTAGGATTTCAATTACTTTCATTTTTCAATAATACCATAATGTTCTGTAATGTATTTTCGTTTGAGATTACAACAATACTTTGTAATTAAAATAATGTAAAACAAATAACAGTCGTGTTAAAACGTGTGCATTTTGTTGATTTTTTTCTGCTGTACAATACTACCCACAAGTACATAAAGCTACTATATTTTTAAATTTATATTTATTGGTTGCCTAGTTTTAACGAGGCCAATTAGAATAATTATTTTTATACAAGAGGGTTTGCAAAGTACATTTTTTTAAAGTGTTAGCGATTGTGACGCTTCGCTGGGGTTACGTAAACTTCTGGTTAATTACGAAACAAATTACATCTTTCTGTTATTTTGAGCCTCCCCCTTTCGTTTCTTGTTATTTCCCACCAGTTTCCCAGCTTGGGCCTCTTCAGATATCTTTGGTCACGGCCCGGCAACTCTCCATTAAAATCGGGGACAAAGCTCGAGGTTGCTATACTATAGGAAGCGATAGTGTCGCCGGGTGCAGCTGCAGGTTAGACTCGCCTACTTTCCCACATAGAAATTAGCTAATTTGTGAGAAATACGAAAAGTGTCTTCTAAATGTACTATTATTCATAATCTCTACTTGTAAGAAACCTCTCAAGAAAGCGCGAACGTAGACGTTATCTTTTGTAACATTATGGTCCTGCTTGCGACCCGCGAACTCTTGCAGCAGTCACGCACGTTTAAAGTATCGTTGGCAGCAGTTCATGTTTTAGTTCCTGTAAAGAAGGTGATGCAGCAGAGCGCGCCACCGTAATGGTCTCCTGGTCTCCACCACGTTATATGTGAGTTATAGGGCCTTGTCCAGGGCCCGGCAACTCTCTATCAAAACTGGGGACAAAGCTCGAGGTTGCTACTATAGGAAGCGCTAGTGTCGCCAGGTGCAGCTGCAGGTTAGGCTCGCCAACTTTCCCACATACAAATTGGCTAATTTGTGAGAAATACGAAAAGTGTCTTATAAATGTACTATTATTCATAATCTATACTTATAAGAAACCTCTGAATAATGCGCGAATATAGACGTTATCTTTTGTAACATTATGGGCCTGCTTGCGACCCGCGAACTCACACAGAAGCCGCGTACGTTTAAAGTATCGTTGGTAGCAGTTCGTGTTTTAGTTCCTGTAAAGAAGGCGATGCAGCAGAGCGCGCCACCATAATGGTCTCCACCACGTTATATGGGAGTTATAGGGCCCTGGCCTTGTCTTTGGTCCTCTTTACTACTCTCTGGAACAAACTTTGAACCCGCGTGAAGATGACGATGTGAATTGAGAGGAGCTGACAGCCAAGATCAAAGCTTATGTTCAAGGTAAGGATTGAAACTTGGTGTGTTAATCACTTGTGACATTTGACACGCACTAAACTAACTATTACGAATTGTTCCAATTATCAAACTCTGTCTTTCTCGGTTATCAAAATCTGTCAGACATAAGATAAGAGGTAGCCAAAGAAATGACTGAATGGACTGAAGTACGTGTACCTGTTCCCTGGGGCCATGTTGCCGGTAAGTATGCAGTAGTTTGAAGAAGTACGTATTTATTTTACTTTATTTATTCTACGAAGAATACCGTTCCTTTGCATTTCAGCGAAAACAAGGGGCACCATCTCAGAAGAACCTATGATATGTGTTCATGGTGATGTCGATAACGCGGCATCGTTTGATTATCTGTTACCATTCTTGCCGCAAAAGTACTATTGTATTTGTATCGATTTGCCAGGCCATGGCATGTCATCTCATTATGGTCCCGGAATTCCCTACAAACTGATTGATTATGTTTTTGTTTTGAAACGTGTGATCGATCACTTTAAGTGGTCAAAAGTGAATATCTTGGGTCACCAATCTGGAGGTCTATTGGGATTATATTTTGCATCTTGTTTTAATGATGTTGTTGAGAAACTTATAGTTATTGATGCAATAGTTGTTGAATCTAAAATGTCTTTTAATCAATATTTGTCAAATCTGTCAAAGAAATTGCTTCAGACAGAATACCAGTCAGAGAAATCTGATTATAGAAGCTTGTGTGAGAAAATACAGGCCTGGAGACCATATCCTTTCTCATCACGAGCAGAAAAGTTGCTAATGGAAAGAAATCTCATTGTATTAGAAAATGGTTTCAAATTAGCAATTGACCCTAGAGTTTCTTTTATGCATCATTTGCCTAACGAGAAACAACGCTTTTTAACTCTTCTTTCTCCTATGAAGTGTCAGTTATTACTTATTATGAGCAACGGTGTGGTGCGTGATAAAAATGCTTTTCCTGTGAAATCACTAATAAATACATTTAGGAAGAAATGTAAGAGGGTAGAGTATTGTTTATTGGATGAGATCAATGATGTACATATTAATAAACCTGAGAAAGTGTGTGACATTCTTCTTCAATTTCTTGAATGTCGTAAAAGTTCCTTATGAATAGAAACATTAATGTTGAAGTTAAAGTACTTTTGTAAACCAAATATTGCTGCAGAATTGAATGTGTGTGGAACAGAATTACAATTATCAATAGAAGGTTTGAACCAATGTAAAGGAAACTATAACTTTTATTTGTTGCTGAAATATGGAAATCATTTACTGTCACTAAGCAGTGAAAACCGTGTAATTCCTAATTGTTAATTCAATGCATAAAATGATGGGAATGTTGCTCTTTGATTTCAGTGTATCACAATTGTATTGGTACTTAAAGTCACCTATAGAATTTTTAAGTCTGAATTGGGAGATCCAAAATGTTTAGTGTAAATATTTTTTTGCTGGTGTTGGAGTTATGAGGTTTTTTGTTGTTTTTTTATTTCTATAACTTTTTTGTATCAACATTCTCTAAACTGTTTACTGGTCTATAACGTTGGATAATCCTCTGTTAATTTAGTCAGTCTTTCGTTGCCCAGTGACCGTATTGGTATGTTTAACGAATTAGCTTACCTAGGAGTAATATTTCCTCTAGGCTTCTTTCAGATTGAGTAATATATTGAAGATTGTAGTTATAGTTAAGGTTTAGAAATATTGTAACATTTTTTACGGTGTGGTTTTTAATTTTTAAAGCGTGGTCTACATGATTGAGGTTTTTTCCCTGAGTTAAGTTATTTTATTGAATGTAAATGAAGGAGTTTGAGTGAAGAAGAGAAATGAAAGATTTTCATGTTTTATGATAAAATCGTCAGATTAATAACTTGTTAAAGAATTTTTTTTAAAATTTCAATTACAAATTGAGGGTAAAAACAAAGAGCTGAGCTGAAGTGTACGCTTCCTACAAGCTAATCATTATTTCCATTGAATTTAACTTGCTCTGTTTTTGCAGTTTGTTATCAAATATCAATGAAAAGTTTATATTTTTACCTAATTGTTCTGAAATGTGACCATTAGTGTCTGTCTAGGAAGTGGTAGAGTATTGAGAAAAAGAAATCAACATAATTAGATCAGATTACAGCCATTAATATACTTCCATATAGGAAGAGGAAGCCTTCAACCAGCACCAATATTTTTTAATCACTTTCATATGAATATCGCAATTATCAAATTGGTTTGGGGGCACTTTTTACTCCCTTATTCAGCTATATCCTTTGAATGGTGGAAGAAACTAATGATTAAGAGTCTCAAAAAGTTTTCTTCACTACGGTGTTAAAACTAAATTTAAGAATGTGTTAGACATATTTGTGGCATGATAACTGTTGAAAACAAGAGATGGGAAAAAGCCAGTTGGTGAGAATTGACTGTAGCTGAAACTGAATAATACATACCTAGGGTTCAGTGAGGGACAGTCATAAGCACTTTCAAGAGCCAAAATTTTCTGTTCTTTGAGCTACGCATACCATGATACACTCTAACAAATCCTCTTCCCTTTCAAGAATGCAATTTCCATCTTTCTTGGAAGATTTTAGAATACCACCTGAATACTTTTCTTGACTCCATAGTTTTATAAGTGATGTCACACATTAAACAAGATGTATCTGAAAGCTATATTAGTGTGGTTTGCGATTAAAGACAGGATTTCATGCACTATCAAGTCTTAAAAGATGCATACAGCCATCGATTGACTATCAAATAACCAAATATTCACAATTAAAGGCAAAAATGGATAAAATATGCGTTATCAAATTTAAGCATTTTACTACTTTTCTATCTCAGTGCATTTTGTAGCAGTGGACAATTAATAATTTTACATTTTCACGCTTAAGAAGAGAAAGTTTGGAAATGTGTGAAAAAAACGGCGAATTTTCAGCAGAAAAACTCGTATTCTCTTAAACTCGTAATTTTATGTACAATTAGGCAGTTTTTAATTTTTGTCTCAAAAAACATCTCCATCATTTTTGATGATTTGTTTTGTCTGAAGGACGTTTACAGGGCCCTGGTAACGAAAAAGTGGATTAATCCAGTTGCTAAATTTGGAGGGGGAAAATCCTCTAACACGTGGTGTAGCCAGAATCCATGGTTTGTGGGTCCTTGACACCGAAAATTCGATTGACGGCAAAACGTCTGTCCGACTGAACAAAGCTAGCTGCTAAACCGTTCAGCTGATTTTCTCCTAAGTTGATATTCCCCGATCGATCTGATGGTCCGGCCCCTTAAATTTGAAATCGAAATTTTAATTTTGCGGGTACTTTACATGAAACTCCTGGCACATTTTCAACAAACAAAAAAAGTGGCTCCAATGTTTTTGATTAAATTTTGTTGTTGGATAGTCTGAAGGACGTTTAAGGGAATGGAGCAGGTCTGATGTTGGTTGATAACTCTGTTTCGAAAATTGAAAAATTTCAAAATTTCTTTCGGAGTCTTTCTACAACTAAAATATTCAGGATAGATTTTTTTTCCTTTAATAAAATTGTTCCTTAAAGATGTTGGAATAAGGTCAAGTACAAATTTTTGAAAATTGATTATTTTTCGTGTAATTTTATGTAAAATTAGGCAGTTTTTAATTTTTGTTTAAACAATTTTTTCTCAAAAAACATCTCCATAATTTATGTTTTTTTTGTCTGAAGGACGTTTAAAAGTATGGTGCAGGTCTCGTGTAGGTTGAAAATCTTGTTTTTTCGGCGACTTCCTACAATTATGAAGATACGTTTCTTTCTTAATGTCCATCAAAAACTGATTATTGAATAGTCATGATGAAATTTTCGAAAATATGAGTATTTTGGGAACAATATGGCGTGAAAGTTGGTCGCCCGCTCTGAAAATCCTGCGCTTCTTGATCGTAACTTTAGAGTTGTTTTGAAGCAGTTGGATGCTACGTAAGTTAAAACTTGTGCATTAATATTACTGTGTCCATTTCTTACATTGGAGCTTTTGTTGTAACTTTACAAATTAATCGTTTATATATTATTGAAAACCTATTTGAAATCAAGATTGCTAGCATTCAGTCAACCACTTCGAATTAACCCAGTTGAATTGGATACAATCGGATACAACGTAAGCTAGAGTTTGTATATTATTTCATTGTATTATTATATATTTATTTCATTTTAAATTGTGTTCGAATATATGAGTAGTTATTGGTTGTTGTTACCCATTGTTGTAACGCTGCACAGAAAACAAGGCGATAATGACGGCTGCTTTTTGTTCGAGGTAATAAAAAAACTAATGCTTTTATATATTTGTTGAATACATGCATTACACCTAGGGCAGGCATATAAAAGAGAATACCTAATTATGGTTTTATATCACAAATAAATTTTTACAATTGATCCGTAATTTGAAGTATTAATTTATTAAAGGATGTAATAAAAAATAATATTAATAACGATAATGTAGTCATGTACAAAAAATCGTAACTTCAGAACAATTTGAATTTTTTGTTAGGAAATATCTCACGCAATCAAAAAGCAAGAAAAGTGGAAAAGAATTTATTTCGGAAAGAGACTTGGTTTGACGGTACGGTGGTGTTTGGCCACAGGAAATACATACAGTTATTTGTCATTTGTATTTATAATTTCCCACAAAGAACAGAAATCAACCGACCACGTTGGAACGCCGCACAGACACAGACGCAGAATGGCTAATCAAACACGTAAACACCATAATATTCGTATACCAAGAGAGCAAAAAGTCTTCCAACTCTCTTTGAATACTATTTATCTCCCAGGAGATACGATTCCTCATCGATTCCAGAGTCTTTACACTGCTCTCTTGCGGAGACTTCGAAAATCTCTTGTGACGTCATGTCTCCGGAGAGAAGATCGCTCTCCTGAGAGTTTACACGTGTTGGTCACATTGTGTTCGCCGGAAGCGGGACTAGCACCATTTTAAAAATATTTTTTACGTTCTTTTGATACGTAAGTGGAGACGACTTAGAGGAAAATTTCGAAGCAATTTTTGAGAAAACCCTTGTTTTAAAATTGCCTATATTTCAATCAAAATTACTCGAAACTACTATTCTTTTCGAAAATTCATCAAATCATGATTCCATTTTAAAATCTTTCTTTAAACATATTTTATTAAGGAAAAAATCTCTTATCTTCAATCAGGAAGATGCGATTTTTTTTCAAAAATCAGGGATTTCAACGAGAACAAAGTCTAATAAAAAATTGAAGCTAAATTTAAGAAAATTTTGAAATTGAGGCTTCATATTAAGTACATCAAAATATTACAAACATTTTTATCAACATATACTAAAAATAAATGAAAATATTCGTTTCGAACCGACAAGGCCTCGAATTTTTGGTTTTTAATCAATCGGGGAATATCAATTTTTGGGAGAAAATCGGCCGAATGGTTTAGGAGCTAGCGTTGGCCGTGGTTTTGCCGTCTATCGATTTTTCGCTATCGAGATCCTACAAAACGTGGATTTCGACTACACAACGCGTTACTTTATTACATACAGGAACAAGATTTATCCACTTTTTCGTTACCTGAGTTGGGCAGCGGAAATAAATCGCAGTTTTCTGGCGCGCGATTACATTTTTGTCGTAACAGTACAATACTTTTCCCAAATTCCGTTAGTACATAGTAAGGCGAGAGAAAAACAACAACTGATGATAGGTCATCAAATAATGCAAAAACAATCCCGTTCTGAATGTTCCAAAGGTCGCGGCTAAGGTGCTAGTGGAAACTAAATCCAGGAACTGTGCAAAGGATTTAAGTAGTGCGGGGTTGTAATTGGAAGTGTGGCTGGAAAGAAACCTTATGTTCAAGTGCGATGGAAGGGTTTTAGTATGCCAAAAAGTGAATGCAGAACTCGACAAGAGTCCGCAACCTATGCAAGATGGGGATAACAATAGTATGGGATCCATGTCAACTGCTTGTATGACAAATGACATTTACCAAATAGACTGTAAAGAAATAACACTACTTAATAATATTGCAACACATTTTACTCAGAAGAGATGAAAATTTAGGGATACGACGGACTTTTAAATTTTACGCTAGATATGCCCCCCCCCCCCCCGAAAAAAAAGAAGAAAAAAAAAAAACAAAGCTCATGTTCGAGAGCGGTTGCTCTGCAATTGCCAAAAGGTTTTCGACACTCCCACTCAATCATCAACCCTTTTGAGGATTTTTGAGAAATTCTGGACAGAAGAGTTAGGAAAGTTCTTTACCCGAAAGAAAAGTCGATGAGAGGGCTGAAGGAGGAATGGGGAAACATAGGGTCAGGAGATACTGAAAATGTTGCATTAAATATGTCATGTTTACAGTAGATAATTGAAGTAAAGATTACTTTATTTCATTATTATTGATATAAATTAATCTTAATAAGTAAATATGTTGAGTGTGTCAGAATATTAATGTTGCAGATATTTTTTAAAATTCTAATTTACTTTTTCTCAAAATGTAGATTGCATTGTAATTTTTCATTTGTTACAACAAATTTTTTGCATTATATTTTCTAATAATAATAATAATAATAATATGTATTTTTTCAACGAGAAATGTTTCAATGTATGACAAGTAAATTTGGTGTAGCAATACTACATTATTTAAGAATAATTCTTATATATAGATATTACATTGTTTTGAACATGGTTACTTAATTACTTATTCACCCTCTCACATTTTTATATACAACCACAATGTATTTAGTATTTAATCGTGAGATTGTTAAGCTTATATTACATATTACCGTGCTTCACAGTACTTGGCTACATTATTATAATTGTTCAAATGGTCCATGTTTTTTTGACAAATGAAGTTTTTATGGTTCTGCTAACTGTCTCTGAAAAAATTTTGTAATGAATTGTCAATATTTTGGCTTTGTTGATGATGAAATATTAACCAAACCTCCTTGTAAGCTGTAGATTACCCGCATCCAAATTTAAAAAATTATTGAAGAAGCCAAATTCATTATATTTTCACTGATTATGTAAATATGACTGGAAATTGCAAAAATTTCAAATCTATTTGCAATTACAAATTATTTGTTACTATATATTTATTGACAAATTCCCTCCAAATGCACAACAATGAAAGAAACATTAGAGTGCATAGCTTCATGATTTGCAACAATAGAAAACAAAATTTGAAAGATTATGAAAGTGATTATAAAACTGTGACCTGATATTGTACTTCAAAAGATCCAGAGCTGTAGTAGGCATGCATGCATGAAAACTTTTATTTGTGTGGAAATACGTGTCTCATTTATGATTATTTCACCAGGCCCTTCATGCGTTTATCTTTTAAGATAATTCCTACCGTAGCATGCAGCTCTCCATAAGGCAGATTGATTTTTGGAGGATATGCAGTGTCAAATTTTGAGCAAAAGAGCACCCCCTAGTGAGAAACTCAAACCTCAGTACTGATCATTGTTTTGCGGACTACCCTATCACTTTGGGCTATTACTGTTGCATTAGCACAATGGTTATCAGTGTAACACCAACTGTGCTGAAGACCCTTAACTCAAGATGTAAGGTAATTCTTGAGGAATTAGCTACATTTTCAAAATTGTGCATTTAGAACAATTTTCAATTTTTAAAAATTTAAGAAAATGTGCAAGTATTTGTAGATCATAAGCAATTGATTTTTCCCTCTGAGAGTACTAAAGTAAATTCTAGGCATGGATAACATTCGTATTTTAATGTATATCTTCCGTCTTGAAGATTAACGTGAGTGTAATGTAAATACAGTAAATCTGTTTAAAGCAGAACCTTTCTAAGACGGAAACCTGCCATCCCAGACAAAAACATCTCAGAACGGAACGCTTTTATACGTGAAAACATCTCTAAACCGGAAACCTTTCCAACGCGGAAACAATTTTTTTTAAGGACCGTAAAGTAAGTCCTGTGTTACCTGGCTAAGACGGAAACTTATTTTTAATTTTCCGACGTAATCTTTGGAATGCCATAGCGCAAAGGATCGTGTCTTAAGACAGAAAGCATGACGACTTTGCCTCTTATACCGAACCTGCTGTTGGGGAATCTTTAACCAACTCTGTGATTGATTCGCTGCGACTTTCTCATGCTTTGGTATGATTTTTCGCGACTTCCTCGCTGTCCCTCCGAAACCGTACATTGGTAGTTCGCACCCCGTTCAATTCTCAAAAGCGTCAACAAGTTCCCTGCAGCCGACAATGGAATTCCGGGAGTTCTATCTTGTAATCCTAGCGTAGCACATTGTACATACACTAAATTTATTTATAAAATGCGGAATAAATGCGTCTTATATTTCCCCTGTATTTTGCTGTTATTTTATTTCCTGCAATATTTTCATTGATAAATTATGGTTTGCTTCGCTTGCAAAATATCGAAAATACTGTTCTTATGTTATGTTGAATTTTGGCTTTCCTCTATAAGATGGAATGTTTTTGAACGAATCATGTTCCGTCTTGGACAGCTTTTACTCTATTATGATTCCTTCAATTACTAATGTTATAGTTTTAATGATCTTTTTATGTACATTTTTTGTCGTTAAAAATGAGGTTGTGCTTCGTACATTTCATAATTCTGGAAAAACAAGTTGTGATAGTACCTAGTTAAGATAACTTCCTCGAAGTTTAACAGTTTCAGTAAAGCTATTCTTTGTTTTCAGCTAAATCGAAAGGAAATCCTAAGGATTGGCCTGTATTGTGTGTTCATGGAATTCAAGACAATGCCAACACATTCGACCATCTTATACCACTTTTGCCATCATCTTTCTTCTATGTGTGTGTAGATCTTCCTGGCCATGGGTTTTCATCTCATTTTCCTTCAGGACTTGTACTAGATTTCTTTGATTATGTACTAGTGTTAAAAAGGGTAGTAGACTATTTTGAGTGGAAAAAGGTTGCGTATATGGCACATAGCTTAGGAGCTCAGTTGGGAACATATTTTTCAGTAATTTTTCCAGAGGTTGTTGCAAAATTAATTATGCTTGATGCTGTTGGACCATTCTGTATACCAACAGAACAATTTTGGGAAAAGCATAGAACTCTCAATAAAGGTTTATGTGATTTAGAGCAGCGTATGCAGGAACGAGCTGCACCTAAATATTCATATAATGAAGCTGTAACCAGATTAACACAAAATAGGTTTTCAAACCTATCTTATGAAAGTGCTGAAACGTTAGTGAAACGTTCTCTTATTAGAAATGATGAGGGATATAGTTATTCAACAGATCAGAGGCTAAAGTTAACATTATGGGCAAATGTAGATGCAAAAACTCAAATTAGTACTCTTGCAAAAATTCAGTGTCCTCAGTTATTAATAATCGCTAGTGAATCGGCCCCGTTTTTCAAGATGCCATTTTTCAAAAATATTATTTCTGTTTACAAAAGGAAATATAATTTTACAAGTCATGTAGTAAAAGGGAATCACGATGTTCATCTTGATCATCCAGAAAGAGTAGCTAACTTGATATCAAAATTTCTCAAATTTAGCAAAAGCTCTTTGTAAGTAGTTTTGTTAGTGTTCAAAGCTATGAATGTAGGTTTATCAATTGCTTTATGTAGCTATATATAAAGGTTGTATTAAACTTAAAATACATTTGCTTAAATTTATTGTCTGGTTGGCAACTCTTTTGAATGTTGCTCTAACCACAGAACACCAATAAGTTTTAATAAGCAAGATTCATAAATATTGCATACAGCAAATTTCTGTTTTCTTTTCTAACATATAAACTTCTTTTATTGAACTGTGTTTGGGAAGGGAATTGAAACTACAAAATCACAAGAAATAAGTATTGTTCATTTGCATTCAAGTTTTTTGCTTTAAAATTTTGATTTATTTTGTACAATAAGAAATTTTTCGGTTTTCAAATCCTGTTTTGCATTGAGATAGGGAAAAGTTATGGATATGTTCACATCATCTATTTTTCAATTTAATTCTGGCTAATATTTAAAATAGTTTTTTCTTGTTATGATTATTCATCACCTAAAACAAAAATAAAATGTACATAAAACAATAAAATCTGTCGTAGACTCACAGGGCTGAATTTTAATACCCTTCCGGCATTCTGCAAACAAGATGAGAGTAAGGGTAGGTGCCATTTTAGCCAAATGATACACATTAGACAGATTTTACAGAGCTTTAACAAAGTTTGATTTATAAAAGAGATATTTCTTGTAGTTTCAAATTCTATTCAACATTGTTCAATTCACTTATAATTTTAGGAAATTGATAAATGAATTGCAAATTATGTACATGCAAGTATGTTCTTGAATTAAGGGAGCTGAAGAATGGCAAGGAGAGTTTAGAAGGAAACATTTACCCTTATTCACATCTTGCCTTTTGATATGGTTTAGTTTAATACAAAATTTTCACTGTGTAAACAGTATGAACTTCAAAAAGGTCAAAACATTTTTTTCACATTTCAAAAAATGTGATAGAAATAGATAAGTGTAATAAGTTGAATTGGAAAAACTTATTCATAAATACTTACTTATCTCCGTAATAATAGTTGGTTTGTGGTATGAATTAACAGTAGGCCAGAATTTAGGGAGAGAAAAAAGTATTTTCATAAAAAAATCGAAGCCCAAATTGACTGTCTGGCCTTTTCTTAGACCTTACTACAAATCTCAAGTACAGAAGCATACAATTCTTTAGCAATCTCTAAAGCTTTCAGGAATTCCAAAATAACTTATGTTTTGTTTAGAATGTATGAGTTTGACAAAATAAAATTTGCGGTATACATTTGAAATATGAAAAGGGGGGGGGGGGGGGTCGTTGAAGTTGACTGCACCCCATTTAGGGGGCAATAGGCATGTGAGTATATGAGTTGATAAACTCAAGAAATGAAAGTAGAAATTAAAAAAATTCTTTGTGCTGAATTCTATGTGTATTAACATTTTAACAATGGCCTCCTTGTGTTGAAAAATATTGCATTATCTGGAATTGCAAATATTACACATTGTTTTTACATATAAATGAACAATTGATTTATTAAACAGATATTATTATCAATTATTGTTAGAGAGCTCTTGTCACCGTATGTCAATAAGTTCATCTGATCAAGAATTAAAAATACTTTATCTCCAATGGCACATTTGCAAATCAAATTGAATTATTGAGCATAATTCTTTATAGTGAATTTATAAATTTGTGCTAATATCATTAACACTTTACCTAAAATTGTCACTATTAGTTAATATTTGATACTTTGCATGGATTATTGTAAAGGCACTGCACCAGGCACATAGTTTGGAACAGGAGCAATCAATATGTTCCCTCACCCATGAAATTTGTGGCCTTTAAGTTTGTTTGATTTTAAATAATGCTTCCATTATTTGTTCTTGTAGTCATCCCTAGAAGTTAAGAATCAAGAATATTTCTTCTGGAGTGTAAATTATCAATACTGACTTGCAAGAGTACTCAAAATGGACAAAAATAAACAAGCAATATACTGGAAATCATTGTTCATTCAATCTGAGACAATTGTATTTTTTTTAAGTGTTACTGGTCTTTATGATCTTGTAATGTGAAGTAAATGGTAAACTTATTAATGGAGGTGGTATGCAATAGCAAAGTCATTTCAGTGTGGTAAGCTTATGTGAGATCATTGACTGTGATGATACACCAGGACCTGTGTGTGAATAATTATGTATTTTTATTAGTTTTGTGTTTTATTTATAAGAAATATGGTATATGTAACATAAAATATATATTTTGCGTCAGGGAAGTTCAGGTATTAAGAGGCATACATGAAGCTAATATTTTCAGTTTGTCTTCTGGAAATATAGTATTGTGATATTTTATAGGCCTATATATCATTTATTGTCAGTATTATATAATAGAGGCAAACAAACATTATATAATATTTTTTGCCCTGTGAAGTATTTGTGCATATTTTGAATGGCTGTGAATGCCAACTCGTCATTTGTATGTAGTATATGAACGGGTGAAAAACCATAACGATATAAGTGACATTTTATAAATTGTGAGAAAAACTTATTTAATTTAGGCTATATTTCAGTGGAAATGTATTTTCATGGTTTTAATGAACAATTGAAATGCTGTGATTTTAATGAAGAAACAAAGCACCATGACTTCATAGTAATATTGACTAAAACAGATTTCTCTGAATTTTTAAAACATCACTTATGGTTTTCACCCATTCATATGTACAAGATTGCAGGAAAATGCAGTGAACATAGCCTGAGAAAAAATATTGTTGATATAAGAATACCTCGATATGGATGGTACCACAGGGATTATAACTTTTTCTCCAAATACATTGTTTCCAAAACAGTATTTGTACAAAAGTGTGAAGGATATCAGCATGGGCTATAAACGAATGGTTGTACTTTATTTTCATACAAATATACATATAAATCTTTTTGGTAATGTAAATATTGTAAAACTATAATATAAATATTTTGTATAATAAAACATTTCTATAATTCTTACTGCATTTTTTTTCACGCTGAATTGTAATGGAATATTGAAATCATTCCCTAGTGGAAATTTTTCATCACTCACTACTTATGTTTTAAATTTTGATTGCCTAATGTACAACATGATTTCCAAAGTGAATCTAACAGGTTTAATATAATCTGAAAATCTATCTGGGACTACAAAAATTAGTATCAAATTCATGAAACCTAGCAATATTGCTTAATATGAAATGTACACTTGTTAATTTCAGTTTCTGTCAACAAGAGAGTGATGGGAAATTCATTTTTCCATGTTTGCTCAATATGCATTGGAAATTACTTCATCACAATGAATCCAGGCACAGCTCCATGGGGAGGGAAATGAGGGAAATTTCTTCTCCCCAAATTTTTCAGTAACAAGTTATGAATAGTACAATAGTCATGAAACTTTCAAGCAAAAAATATTTTCGTACAAACATTCAGATGAATAAAATTGTATTGCAGCATGAGCTGAGTTTAACCTGCATCAGTCTACATAATCTGTAATATAACATATTCAACCAAAACATATTGAATTAAAAGAAAAACTTCCCCTCCCAAAATTCATCTCTGTATCCACCCCTGATGAATCATACTACTAAAGAATAACCAGTGAAACAATATTTACAAGGCACATCCAAAATACCTATCCCACCAAAACCCATTATTTCCAGGAAAATCAGGATATCAAAAGAGCAGCAAATCTAAAACAAAAGATGAAGTAGCAAGTCTATCTACAGTGCACCTACATCCAAATTAATTGAAGCAAAGAAAGAGGGTGTAGTGCATTTTTCGTAATACATCTTAGGGCAAATGTGACACATGTGGAAGAATTTAAAGTCGGTTATCTGAATCATAAGAATTCATTTGGTTGTCAATCTTCAATGTAGAAATCTGCAAAATCAATACTTCTATTTTTTTATACTCAAAAGAATGGTATACACGAAAACATTTTTGAAGTATATAAATTGCCATTAACTAAATTATAGGTAATCAACATAAACCCCCTTTTTTAATGTAACTGGAAATTTAAGTTAGTCTTTTCAGAAATGTTTGTTGTATTGAAGCAAAAGTAGTCTGGTTCTGATGTACTGCTTATCTGGCTTCAGAATTTGCCATTTCTCTAGAAGTATGTGTATAAGGTTTAATGATAATACTGAAAATTTCACAACACTCACTACTGATCTTGACAGCTTTCATACTGTAAAATTACCCTTCCGAACATTAATTCAACAGTGATTTGTACATAATGAGATGTGTCTGTAATATAGCTCAGAAATATAAAAATCTAATTTTGTTTTTTTAGTACACTAAATAAGCAATAGATGCACGCAATTGGTAAATCAATATAACTTTCTTACTGAGTGGTGAATCAAGATCACTAACATGTTACAGGTTGTAAATATTGGTCCCAGACCAGTTTCTTCAAACATACTCTAGATGGAAACATGCATAAACATAATATTTACAGCACAATACACAAGTGAAGGTAATTAAATAATAAAACCAAATTTAAAAAGAATACACCTGTCAAGTGGCATATCACATATTTTAGTATGACTACAGCTGTAGCCTATACAACATTCCATTTATCCTGCAACCTGTGATTCACCCAATTAGTCCAATAACATGAACCAGGAAGACCTCGCATCTGGGTGCTATGAACAGCACATGCTTTGAACCGTTTCTTCATAGATTTCCTGCTGAAGTGCCTCTCAATACGATCCTGTGAGTCCAATGAGATATAGCTCAGCTCTTAGGAGTCTTGAGCTCTCTATGCTCTCACTCGTGTCATATTTGTTTTAGGTATGTGTTTCTCTTTATACACAAGGAAAACTTCGTCCTCCAGTAGTTTTTAAATTAAATGTTTTCATGGATGATAACTAGAAAGTAAATTTTTATGACCTATAAAGAGGAAAGGTGCATGCATTTTGTACTGATATTATAAAAATACAGCCAATAAAGCTGAAAATATTATGTATCACTGACAAAATTTAAAGGGATTCTCTGTACTTGAGAACAAATCTTAAAAGTTGATGAAGTAGAGATTGTTTTTGATGTTTCACAAGGTTCGCATCACATTACTACCTTATTCTAGTACTCTAAACATTGATATCAAAAACTCAACATTCCATTAACCAAAGTCCACAACTTTTCAGAAAATTGTGGTATAATGAAAATGTGCCGAAAAATATTTCTCCTAAGCATAGATGTTTGTTACAATTACAAAATTAATTTTTGTAAGTGAAATACGAAAAATATAACAATAATTGTGATTTTTCAGATATATGCCAGTATTACACATAGTACATGTATAATTTGTGTCCAACTCATGGTTAGAACTCTTCCAGTCGACCATTCAGATCAAGTGAGCTTGGTGCATCTCAGTCTGGTAGAGGGAAATATATCATCCCCCAAATCCTTCCAAAACATGCTAAGATTCTCAAAGAAGAAAAAACACACACAAAAAAGGGGTTTAAGGAGTTTTTGAGCACTAAGGGTACTTGAAGTCCATTGACCATTTTCAACATTTGCTTCAATGATTCCAATTTTTTGCTATAAATTTGTTGATCAAATAGCACACAGTTCACTTACAAATATGGTATTGGTACATATATTTTCAAAAATTGCAATTTTTTGTCCTACAACTCTATTGAGGTTCATTGTTATTTCTTGCTACAATTTATTCTTCAAAATTTGATCTTCAAATGATACCCAACAAATGATTTCAAAATTGAGACGTTTTCATGTCAATCAAATCATGACAATTTTCCACAAATTCATACACACCATTACTGAATTATTTGGCATCATATTTTCAAAAGCTAATGATTCTAATGTTCTTTTTATTATGGATGTGTTTTTGCATCTGAAACAACCTGGCAGACACTGGAAAATCTGCATCAATAGATACAAAAATGAAATTAAATGTTCTGGTGGTCCAAAAAGAGGAAGCCAAAATGCAAACGAACCTGTTCAATAAAGGAAAAAGATTTAGGAATTGGAGAGCGAGTGGAAAACAAAAGATTCAGAAAGTAAGATTGGAATGACAAGATGGGAACTAGGCAATGGGAGATAGCAAGTGCTTCATGCAACATATTTAACTTTTTTTTTTAAAACAAAAACAATTGCTTGTTAATTCAATTTTGGATCATCTAGATTTATTAAATTTCCCCACGAGGTTTGGATTAGAGAACACTGCATTACCTTTCCTCTTCCATAAGTACGAGGACAAGATTCCTAGTAAATCTAGATAAAGACAACAGACTTATAGATTATTTTAAACTAGAAAACAACGGGAAGAATTTACAAAGAAAAACTGAAAAGTTGTCTACATTGGTTCATTTCAACGCACATTGATGCCTCACTTAGAAAATTACTCTGAGGGGGGTGCCCTCCCTATCTCTGGGCTATGAACATTGAGAAACTCTCCATCCAAACGCGTGGCTTCTTGGGACTATGCTGTGATCACTGAATGGTCATTGGTGCCCCATGCATGTGATGCAAATGCGCTCGAATTGCATCAAATGTAACTGACACCAACAAATGGTGACCACTTTGGTTGATGTAGGAAAATTTGTCTCCCTGGCAGTCAATGGTGACAACTGCCAATCAAAATTTTTGTGCATGCTTGTGCATTTTTGTGCTTTTTACTATGCACTTTATGATATTTTAGTCGACTTTTGTGATAACTGCATTCATTAATCCTTGATGGCAAGTGAATGCAACACGCATGGTGTCTCCAGTTTTAACTTCTATGTGAGGTTCAAATAATATTGTTGCTTGATTAGCAAAGGAAGTTGGAGAATATGTTGTTACTTCTGACATACCATGAAAGAGTTTTATTTTAAACCAGTATGGAAGAGCATTAATAACACCATCTCTTTTAATGGTAACAATGAGTTCACAGGTCCAAGGCTCAACAAGATTTGACATAAGCTCCTCTGTTGTTACTGCTGGTGTTTCCATTACCTCAGAGTAAATATCACTCTTAAGGGTTGAAAGAGTGAAGTCCAGATGCTCTGATATCTTTGGGAACAAGAAAGTACATTATTGAGTTACGTGCTGGAGAGTTCAATTAAAATATGTTCAATTGTTTTAGAGACAAACCTTGTATTCATTTATAAGTGGAGCAACATCATAGCCACATACTCTATCATTACTCTGAACAAAAGAAACTTCACTTAACCACTGAGAATATATTAGTTGTGAACATATTTTTATTTCAATTGGCACAACTACACCTGAAGGTTTCTTGATCAGACTGCAACATAAATATAAACAACATAAGGAAGCTGAATGAGAATAATTTGTTGCTAACATCTTGCGGTTAGTAGCATGCGAGAATTAAGAAACGTTAAGTACCAGAATAATGCAAAATTAAAATTAAATCTTCTTTCCTCCTTGTCAACAGACCTAAAAATACTTAGAATACATATCACACCTCCAATAGAAAAGTGACACAAGTGCGAAATTGTCATTTATCATCTAAAAGCTGATAAAAGAGGTTACCAAGAGGTACTGCTACTATTCTGAAGTTGATTTTGAATTAGTTCAATTACTGTCTGATAGAAGGTGAATATTTGGTACAATCTATAACGAGTATTACAGAATTACGAAACATAAAATTGCAATTTCGGAGAAATCAGAAATTCGCACTTGTGCCACTTTTCTATTGGAGGTGCGATATGTGATGAATTTCTGCCCTATTTACTACAAAACTACCAACTTTGTTGTTCCAAGGATTAACTTTATTTCATTAGCCATTTGCATATAATGTTTTGCATGTTCTCAATTTACTTGTAGTTACCAACTTGCAAATGAGTTCTAACACACCAATATTATTTACTAATAAAGAAAATTTTTATCTACAAGAGGAAAGTATAAGCGAGTGAGATCATTCTCAAGCAAATAAAGTATCTTAATCATGTTTAAAACCTAATTAGATGTGATTTGATTTCATTCCATTTGTTTTAGTATAATACAAAATAAAAAAAATGTCAGTTAGTTTATGGGGGGAAAATGTTTCCACAGCAAGAAGTGTTCCAAAAAAAGTTTGAATTTTTATCACCCACAGGTGTTGAAGGGATACTTGAGCAACACATTATTATCCACTCAGAAGCATCTTTACTCTTAAAATATATTCTATGAGCGTTATATTCTATATTCGTATATATTCTATGAGCCACTATATTTTTTTTTTAAGCAGTAAGATGCATCTTCATGCTTAGGAATATTTTTAACTATTAAATTTTACTTGGAAGTTACAATGTGCAAATCAAAAAACAAAGTTACGTTCAACATTAGAAAAGGTCATTAAGATCTTTAACAGGGTATGCAGATAATCTGCAGTAGTATGTGTGCAAGCCCTCCGAGCCCTGGAGTATGAATCAAGATTCTCGACATACCATATTCTCATAATTGTATAATTATACGACTCTTCATGATTATGAGAAAATAATATAAGAAAATAATTTTGTTTTATTGTCCCTATTCTTATCTAAATTAATAATAATTAATAATAATAATAATAATAATAATAATAATAATAATAATAATAATAATAATAATTGCTACTTTTGTTATTACAAGGGAAACTGGGAACGTTACAAAACCGGTTTCGCATTATAGCTGCTTGTATTTCATCCTCAGACGACTTTTCTCGTCATCTTATGGCTTCATATTCTTCCTCCAGAAAGGCGTGGGTTTTTCTCTACCCTCTTAGTGCGGAGATGGCTTTCTCGTATCAATTTTCTTCAATGGCAAACATTGAATGATTCTGTTCAGAGTTATTGCTCCTGCGTGTTTCAGTCGCTTGCCCACCTCTCGCAAGCGAAGAAAGTGTGTGCGGCGGCGTCTAATTGTGCGTGGCAGTGCACATTCCTCACTATCTCCCTCACACATCCCGAGAAGATATTAAAATATTCGTGTCCAGTAAGGAAACGAGTCATGTGTGAGACTTGGCCGTGCTTGCGTCCAGCCAAGTTGCAATTTGCGAGACGAGATTGGCTGTCCATTTTCCTCGGTTTTCGTTCTCCCAGTTGTTCCGTCAGCGTTCCAGAGTGAGGGCCCTACTTTCTCTACGGGCTCGTCGGCTTCCCAGTTGAGTGCTCGTCAAGCAAATGTGTTTCTTTCTTGCGCTACGAGGTGGATGGTTATGACTTCGGCCACAACAAGCACCGATGGTTTGGAGACTGTTATGTATCAGCAACTCGTAGTGCTGCTGTCCTCTGTACCGCACTCAAGCGCCGTCTGAGATATTCCCTCGCGAATACATCTGCCCATGTATCTGATACCTAGAACGTGATAAGAGTTACAGATAAATAGTTGCAGTTGGCTTGATATTGATTTTCCTACGATTGCTATGAGCTTGCTCATAGCTATTTTTGAATCTTCATCTGCTGCAAGCCTCATCTGCCTTTGTGTCAAGAGGACGAGCTCCGTCTTCTCTGTAGCTAGGCCGAGAGGGTGTTCTTCCACTAAAGTTGACTTGTTTCATAACTTGGTTGGGATTCCACTGAAGTTCTATCGCTGCAATTTCATCGGCGTCTCCTATCAACGCCGCGTCTTCTTGCATTTTCAACTGGAATGAGTCATCATGTGCGACATTCCATAAGTCTGGTTCCATGATCGATCCTTCCACTACGCCTGCCATCACGTCACGGACACGAGGGCTTAGCTGTTATCCCGATTTTCCTCTTCCTCAAGTAATCATGGAGGATACAACGTGGTTCGTTAAAAGTCATCTCAAACCACAACTTTGCATCGGCCGTCGATCGCACGGTTTTGAAACTATATAGTCGTTCGTATAGAACACCGCCAGCAGACGTAGTTTTAGTAACTTCTCGAATAGCTTCCCGGCCGTGTCACGCAAATGGGAATAAAGGACCCTTTGGCCCTTACCCTTGACCAAGAGAACCAGTCGATGTTTCTTCCATCGCTTAGGGAAGATTCCGTCTGGTAGGCAGGCGATGTACATGTTCAACAGAAGATTCGGGCATTCTCGCGCCGCTGCTTTCAGGACGTGTTGCGATGCCAACAGGTCCTGGGGCTTTCCTGTTTGGCAAACCAGTGGCTGTTTCTAAGGGTTCTCGTTCTTCGAAGAGTGGGATGTCAACAATATTTTCGTCTTGCATACTTGGTGGTCTTATCGGGTGTCGGTATCAAAGTTTCCCTCTGGCGACTTCCCACTTAGTTTTGGGGGGTCACTATCTTGTAGCTCTGCCACCGTGGATCTATTTCACCAATAAATGTCTTCCAGACCTAAAATTTGCTCTGGTTGATCGCCCTTGTCAACATCTTCGCCTCCTTGAGTTGAGCAGGCAGCAGCGCTTTTTTTAGGTCTCCATCTCGCTCCCTGCGGCCTTTGTCGGACCCAGAGGCAGTTTCAGCCCAGCTTCACTATCTTTTCAGTTCACCAGAAGACCGCTCGCCTGCAGTTCCGAGGGTTTGTTTTGCGGGGCATTGGTGACTCACAAGCCTTGTGTAGGAGAGACATAGTTTTGCGCACGAATCCCTCAGCGCCGATTCTTGGGTAGCATAAGGTTATTCTCGATGCCCAGTGCTGCAGTTTTTCTAAGTTTGGGCGGGTCTAGCTTGTCGACGTTCCGTGCCAGTTTCCTCACTTCGGTTTTGTGCTGGCTGACGTGTTCCCTCGTCCGCAGGAAGAATGTGATGATTGGTGATCGCTGATTGTCAAGTCCTCAATCCCCCGCCAGTTTGGTCGCTCTGGCGTTGAAGTCCCGGCTACTGTCTCATACCTTGGAGATATTCCGAAATCGTCTATCCCTTCATTGTGGGCCAGATAGCAGCTCTCAAAAGTGAATGCACTACTTATCAATACGAAGCAACTTTCGGATCTATGATTTTCTATCGGGAACGTAGCAGTGTCAATAACAGGCACACAATATAAAAAAGTGAGACCCAAAGACTTGACACGTTTCTCTACGTATACGCGCTGAATACGAAACCAGAATTGCGCCAACCTTCCAGTGTTTATCGCGAAAATCCACCGTGAAATTTACATTTTTTTCTTTGTAGAAAATTTCTCATTCACTCGATTGTTGCAGTCTAGATGTGTAGTTTTCATGTAATTTCTTTAAAATGTTTTATTTCTGCACAGTTCGCTTCTATTGTCAAGAATTTTTACAATGATTTATAACATCGTACATTCGGAGAAGAGAGGTGCATTGTTCTACATAGCCCCACTTTCCTCTCGTCGCTGAAAGGAAGGGATCATGTTAAAACGAAAGGTTAGCAAGGATTCAGTCTTAATGTGCCCAAATTTTGCCCACCGTGTCTTCGCTTCAATGACGACGCTAACACGAATCAAATAACAGTAAAATAACTTTTAGGACTGTTCTATGAAGTACATATATTATATATCGTCGTATACAATACACAGTATAATATACGTTTCTACAAACGACGCTTCACAAACAAAACTGTGTATTGGAGATGTGGAAAGAAGTTATGACTGCTTTATTAACCGCGCCGATAGAATACTTATTTAATAAAAATCGTCTCAAGTTATCTTGTGAAACAATCGCCAACTTGATTATTTATAATAAATAATAATTCATTAATTAGTACACTGAATTCGAGCACCTGCAGTTCGAAGGCTCGAAACATAGAAATTAAACATTATGAAAAAATTAGTAAAATAAACATATTTATAGCATTAATAGCTATTAATCCCGTTATTGTAGTGAATGTTGTAAGCCTGGATGTGGATTATCTCCCCGCTCAATGAGGAAATCCGGCTACGATCTACACGACGCGTTACGGGAGAATTCTCCTCCAGATATCTCCCCAGCGAGGCACTATCCCAGCTGGGGCAACCCCCGAGCTCCCGACATGTGATTGTGTAGTGCATGCAAGTGTATGTGTAAGGAGAAAGGATAAGACAAGAGGAAGGAAATATAACACGCGGTGCGTGGTCCATTTGTTAGGGTACATTCTGTAGCGGCATTCGCCTGATATCGATCGGAGATATCACGGAAAAAATTACTATTAAAATATCCGTCCGCTAGAATTCTCCCGACAGCGCCTGAATATGACCTATGTATCTAGCTAGCGTCGAAAATACGTCGGGACTGGTATCCTAAGACCTGGACATAGTCGCTGCAGAGACAGCGGCAAGGCTAGATCGGAGCTAAACGTAGCCGGCTCCGAAAAAGACAATATTGGCGATTCTTATTTCCTAAACGTGAGTTCTTTCAAGTATGAAAGAAATGAGAAAGAATGACTGTTCAAGAACAGAACAGTGTCTTCTACTTCCAACTATAATAATTGGATTACCCCACCATGAAACTGACAACATGAAACTGCCGGAGGGTTGCTAAAAGTGAAAGAGATGCCAAAGGTAGTTCACGCGTTTGCCAAATTGGCACAATAGCAGGTGCTCCCAGACGGGTTGCAAGATCAAATAAAGTACTATATTAATGTGGTGAAGACATTTGGGGGAATACCCGTGTCCAGAGAGGATCTGAGTCGGGTGGATGGAAATGTCGCCGTGCTTGCGTCTGGCTCATGGCCCCACTTGCGAGATGAGACCGGCTGCGCAACTTCCTAGGCTTTTCCAAGCTGTTCTGTTTGTTCCAATGTGAGGGTTCGGTCTACTCCACGGGCTAGTCCACTTCCCTCGTGTGACTTCCTCTAGTAGATTTGGTTCTTCTTCTGCGCAGAAAGGAAAACAGGTAAAATTCCAGCCGCCACCACCAGCCTACACGTTTGGTAACAGCAGGCAAGCCAGTGCCTCTTTCCTCTGGGCAGCGCTCGAGCGTCGTGTGCTGTTCCCCTGCGAGTGCGTCTGCGCATATCTCCGCACAACACGGAGCGTGAGACGGGTAGCCGTCGTTTGTTCGGTCTCCGTCCTGTGAGGTTGACCAAGAGCTGGCTCAATGCTCCGACCCTTTGTGAAGCTTTATCTGCCGCTCGTTTTATGTTAACAGAAGATAAGTTTAATACCTATTACGAGGCCTTGATACATTACTTTCTAGCGTTCATACTTTTTGAATTTCGCGAAAAAAAGAAAGGATAAGCGATTTTCTCTCCCCCCTCGAAAATCGAATATGGAACTTCAGAGCATATCCAGGGAGAAGTACTACTGTCACTTGTAACATGACTATTGTTACCATTACTTTTAAAGCAGTAATCGCATGTAAAACATACTTACTTAAAAAATGGAAGGTAGGTGATATTCTTTTCATGTAGTTTTCCTGTAGTTTCAACTGGAGTTAAAAGAATCAAGTCAAATTTGGGAGATGGGCTCAAAATATCATCTATTTCACCATGTACTATATGCAAGTTGTCACGACTAATATTATTTGCTTCAGCTGTTGACATTATGGCTGTTACATCCTGTTCTTCATTTGCTACACACGTCAGAGTTACAGGACAAATCCCATATAACTGCTGCCTATTTTTAAGAAATGCTAATCCAAACAATGGAAAGGGAGAAATATCAAGAATGTCTGTGCAATTCCTAGCAATATCAGACTGCAAAAATATATGTAACATTTCATTTAGAGAGTTAATCCAACATTTATCATTTAAGAAACTAATGATCTCTTTGGAAACTGGATAATTTTTTATGGATTTTATAGAATCAGGTACACTGTTAGTCTTAACAAATATTGAATGATCTACTTCTTTATGAAGCAAAGTTGAATTAGAATCTGAACAAGAAGTTTCACTTTTGTCATTTGTTTCATTAAATGAATATAATTTTATTGATATCCTTCCTCCTCCACAGTTAACATTCATGCTAAGGCTTTGAAGTTCTTTGACGCGAATAGGAATCTGCAATGGAAAGATGGCTTGGTCCCAGCATTTTGCACGATTAATGGCATCCATGGGAGATGAAGTCAGTTCAATATCTTCATCCAATTTCAAATCAAACCATAATACAACAGCATCAGCCTGCCCTTCCACATTGCATATGAACTTTATTTCATTCTTTCCAGATTCGCCTTTTAATAACTGCTCCATTCCATTACGATCATTAAAATTTACTTCCATGACTTTACACGGTTCAGTCAGAAACCTAAAAAGCAAAAATGAACGTAAACAAATGATTTACTATAGGCCAATTAATTCTTAGAACACTTTCAAAACTGGTATATTTGTAAGGGGTGACAATGAACATTTCTCAAACATTACCTATATCCTTGGGGCAGACTTCCCAATTCCATACTATCATAATCACATCCATCAGATGTAAAAAGGTTCAGTTTAATAAAATCATGACAATCAAAATCATACTTTTGTTCAGGATGAGGTACGTTTTCTGCCATCTCCTGATCTGCGTAATGCAGAACTCTATGTTTTAAACCAATGTAAGGGCATTCAACAACAGCAACCCAGACATCAGCTGAATGAGGTATCACACACCCTGTCTTGACATCAGATAAGCACCTTTTTGCTTCATCAGAGCATGGTAGCAATAATGAATCCCATGCATGAATTAAAGTCTGCAAAATATTTTCTCCAAGGAGACCAATGTCCATTGTTTCTGTGACAACTAATGAAACTCTGTAAAGGAACAAAGAGAATTGAACAATGAAAGAGTGAAATACAGCGAGTATTCAATTTTTCTACATAGCAAATCAGAAACTTGTGATGTTCAGAGGGAACTACGGATACGTATATCACAAGAAATATGCCTGATTGGTGAAACAGGATAGAAAAAAATCAAGAAATACGAACACATTCACTATGAGCAACAATTGAAACATATTGTTCTTATTTTCCCAGTGTTTCCTAATTCTGGCAGCCAATTGTGATATTTAAGTTTCTACTTATGGATATCAAATTTTTAGCATTCGAAAAGCCCGTCTTAAAGTCCCCAAAACCACAAGTAAAATAGCCGTTATCTTAAGTACACGCTTAAGAGAGGCGATGAGAAAATGGGAAAAGAACATCCGATCTAACTTTGCAATGAAGTTCGCTATAGCATTTTTAATAATATATAAATACTGGAAGATTTTATATATTACATTTAAGTACACAAAACTCTTCCAATTGCCAGAATATAAACAATTTTTTCCTTTCTCACGCCACTGGTTGTTCCTTCCTATTCGTCCACTTGAGCTCCATATGAACTACATATAAAGCTGTATTTCACACCCTGAGGCGACTTAAGAGCACGAACATCATTTACTGTTATGTAAAACAAAAATTAAAACTTTTCACCACGATAAGCAGGTATCAGTGCTCTACGTAATCTGGCGTTGCGTCCCGATAGGAAGATACGTAATCGTTTGTAATTTCCACCAGTCTTTCGCATCTCATAGCGTTACGGATCAAAATCGCAAATTCAAAAAGTGGTGACAGTCTAATTCAGGTTAATATAGAAAATGTGCCTGGCCGCTGACTGTTGGGCCTGGCGACCGCCTCTTTAAGAGTAAATATTGACAGGTTCCTTATGGGAAAAAAGAATCTGTTCCAACAGCCGTTAATAGAGGCAACATCGAGGCGGCCGTTGCGCCAGGTTTCACTGTACATCAAATTAAGGGCCGATTTTACGTTAACACTAACGAGGCACTTGTTGACACACTAAATGAAACATTAAGAACACCAAATTTAACGCTCGCAGATTTTCCGTTAACATTGAAGGGTCGATCTTATCTCTATCAGAAACACCAAATTTTGTGGTGTTTCGGTTAGGAATCAGAACATACCCGAAAATGAAGGATATGTAACGTTCAAAGAGTAAATGGAAATATCCAAGTTTTCTTTTCGATTCGATCTTGCAAACAAATCGAGCAACTTTGATCCGAAATCCTTTTTTATTGATTACTTATACCTGATGAAATAAATAAAAAAAATGTTTCACTTGAGTTTCGTCAATAGGGAACAGTCACTTCTTAACAAATATGCGATAAACCATATAATAATAATAATAATAATAATAATAATTATTATTATTATTATTCCTCTAATTCACGACTGAAGATATGAGTCGGTTGAATATACTCCGGGTTGTAACGAGCTTCCTAAGGAGCAGCTCTTGGGACTGTTGGCGCTTCTACAATACTTGCGGGAAATGTGGGCTGTTACCAAGAGAGCGAGGGCTTGCACTTGGAGCATGGTCAGGAGTAGAGACTGATGCAGAGGAGATAAGGGTAAAGGAGGATATGTAAGGATTAGAAGCCGGGGCGAGATTCAGGTGCAGGGGTGGGAGCAAGCAAAGTAGAGGAGGCGGTGCGAGTGCAGCGGGGCGTGGGTGTGATCATGGGTAGAGCAGGCGAAGTTTGAAAATCACACGTGGTGGGTGATGCAGGGTAGAAATTTGAGGAGTCATTCATAAGGCAAACCTATCTCCGAACATCATATACGCACAATAAATGGTATTTAAAAGAGAAAAGTCTGAATCATTCCGATATTTTCTCACCGCTCTTTTACCTATTTTCGTCCGAAAGGTATAAAATTACTTTCTTTTAGGTGGCTAAAAGTACGTTCGTGACAGCTCTTTATTCTCTCTTAGTTATGTCTAGTTTCTCCTTGTTTGACGAGTAACATGGGCCAGAAAGTTAATCCCAGTATAGACTATGATCAATTATAAATTAAAATAAAGTACTGGAGTTGATCAGCGCAGTAACGCCGCCACCGCCACCAACGGCCAAATCGCGGGGATACGGCGAGGCGAGCGCACGGTTAGTGGTGCGCGGAGAGGCCTCGAGTGAAGCACGGACGGCGGCAGTGGTGCGTCAAGAAATTTATTGTCGTTGTTAAGTGCAGTTCGGACTGAGTGTGGCGGCTGAATGTGGAACCAGGTTCGAGTAAGGATTAACAGTCAGATGATTGATGGAAGTAGATATGCGCACCGAGAACTGATGAAACCAATAAGACAGGAATCGTGTGGCCGGTGGCTAGTGTTTGTAATCCCGCCTGTATAATATAACAGTGGGCAGTGCTTACGGACATTCGCGCGAAGTTGAGAAAGGTTGCTGAAAAGACTAGAACACGCGACGACATCAATCACGCGTCGTGCGTTCCTAATACCCGTGAGATATTGTTCACATACCGGCTGGGGTGGACCCCGACGAATTCATCGGCCGTTACGTTGGGCAGAGGAGTTGGTCGCGAGGAGGCGAATTCGGCGGCACTTCGGGGCGAACCGAAGCTTGCCGAAGCACCGCCGCCGTTGCTACACGCCCCGGTCGCCTCCAGAGAAATGGTGCTTTTAAAACATCAAGTAGCGTTGAACCGTGCGCTTGTTTCCAAGGCCTGGCACTGCAATTTGTAAATACTATTTGAAAGTGTGTTCTCTGATATTAAAATATTTAGATGTGCAAAGATTTATAACGATTATCTTCCAAGCTGCGCCAATCTGGAGACCCCATTCACGAAAAGTGTACCTGTCCCGTGCATAATTTATTTTTTTCGTGAAAGTAGTTCCCGACAGGTACGTGCAGCAATAGTTATAGTATACTATTATTGTAAGTTATGAGTGCTTAATATTATATATATATATATGTGTGTGTGTGTGTGTGTGTGTTTTATAATTATTTGCTTGTCTCTATAACATTTGAAAATTTTTTTTCCACGAAATGTAAAAACTACTTGGCATATAATATCACAAATTAATGGAATATCACATGTTTCCAAACAAAATCATTTAAAATACTATATACTAAACGACAGCGCAAAGACAAAAGTATGCGTAAGAAAGGGAGGCAGAAGACCCAATTAAGAGAGCGGAGAGGCGAGGTCGGGGCGAATGGAATGTCAGAGTGAAGACTCGAGCTTGGCGAGTGCAAGACCTTAAGAGTTCGGGGCCGAGGAGAGGGTGAGTGAAGGCCGGTAAGGTCGTGGGTAAAGACGGGGCAAGTGTCGAGATGAAAGCGAAGAAGATGGCTAGTGCAGGGAAGATAAGAGGGCGTGGATCAGTATGAAGACCGCCTCAAGATCGATAATTACTAGGAGGCAGGAATATTTAACAAAACCCTTCAGGAAACCACGTAAGTTGTTGGATATATTACTGATGTAACGGAGGCTTCTTCATTTTGTTCAAGAGAACTCAACTTGCAAACTTTGGGTTTGGACTGTTCTTTAAAAGAAAACGTTTCCTTTTATTTATCGCGAATTGTGCCGAACTGATAATGGTGCCGGTAAACGTCACAATAACCTTAGATTACATAGTACTCACAACGGCTGACACTACAATATACGAGCGAAGAAATCATGCAGGCTACTCAGGAATTCTATGGTGAACATTTGTCGCACCTCGTAAATATTGTTTGAAGCAAGTACCATTAAAATGGTATTAAAACTGATTAAATCAGTGAAAAATGAGTAAAGAGGAAACAATTACTTATTAGTAGACGAAATTAACGGTAATGCAAAAAAATTACATAAAATGGATCATTTAGTATTGTCATAACATAAAATAAATTTCCATAATAATCGGCATTGTTCTAAAGTGAAACGAAAAGTATACATCTAATTAACATACTCCCCTAGTAATTACACGTTTGTGCATAGGTGGTTGATGTAGGTACAGATTTGAGGGAGCATTTATTTGTGAACATAAACTAAAAGTCTCAATGGCACATACGCACTATAACTGACATCAAGACAGAATAGCCTGAATCATTGTACAGTTGTCTCCCGAAGTTTACCTTCTTCCATCCGAATGGCCGAGAGACCACATTCTTGGCGGTGGCTCGAAGTTTGTCATTGTCAGCATGCTCTTTACAGTTACGGCGACCAGTCTCTTCTTTCTTGGTCGTCGAGTCACCTGAACCAGAAAGTGAATCGGCGTATCCAGAAAAAGATAAGCTAAGAGTATTATAATTATTCTTTGCTTGTCTCAAAAATCTTTTGCATATATCAGGTTTTTACGAGTTGCTACGTAGTAGGTGGATGGAGGAAGTGGGAGCAACGGGGGCGAGGAAGCAGGGATGGTGGAGAGTGCGGGGAAGGCAAGAGTGGGGCGGAAGCGAAGCGGGACGGAAGCGAGGGAGGAACATAGATGGGAGCGAGACGGGGGCGAAGCCGAGGGTGACACGAAGGCGAGGGCGTGACCGAAGCGGGCGGAACGGACGTGGGGGCGGAGCGGAAGCGAGGGCGAGGCGGTGGCGTGATGAAGGCGAGAGTGAGACGGAGACGAGGACGACCCATGAAGCAAGGTCACCTCACGGAAACGAACTGTGCGAAACATATTTCCGACGTAATTGCCTTTCCACAATTATACTGCATTAATTTGATTAGGCAAACTACAACACTGAATAGTATATATGCACTATTATTAGCAATGGAAGCAATAGTCTGAGCTATTGTGATATATTCTTTCCCCACGTTTACCTTCTGTCAGCCCGATGGTTGAAAGGTTACTTTCTTCCATACGGCTCAAAGTTAATTGCAGCATATTATCCCTCTTAGGAAGTCCATTTCCCCCATCTTGAATGAAGATTGACCTGAGCCAGAAAGAGAACAGGCGAAACATGTCTCAAGGTAGTGTTCTTTTGTATTTATTAATTTACTTTTTATGTCTCTACAACATTTGCAAACATCAGATGTTTCACTATTTTATACTTATTAGGTTGAGGAAGGCGATGAAGGAATTAATGGCAGGGGAGACGGAAAGGGCGAGGAAGCGAGGGCAAGGGCGGCGATGTAATGGGAGAGGGCGAGGGAGAAGATGTGACAATGGGAGGCGTGGGTGAAGACGGGGGAAGGGAGCCGAGGACAAGGTCGGGGGAGAGCGGAGTCGAAAGCACTGATAAATGGGGGATACGAGGGTGGGACGGAGGCAACACCAAGACGGCCGCTAGCACAGGTGCGTGGTGAGGATAGAAGTGGTGGGTGGGGCATGTGCGGTAGATAAGGACAAAGGCATTCGTGAGTGATGGAGGGGAAAATTAGGAGGCATTAATTTGATTGAATTAAAATTCTGAATATCACATATGCATAATGTAGTAAACTCCCTATTATCCGCGGGCAAGTTCTCCGTGGATCTCTCCTGTTTCCTTTTACTTTCTCGTCTTACCACGAAATTACGTAGTAAACCAATAGAATCATAGTTCTGTGGCAGAATCAGTGATTTTTTGACAGAAAATCTCTTATTGAGTGCCCTAGTATCGAAAAAGTGAGTTGAACTAGTTTATATGAGAAGTAAACTACTTTATTGCTCACATATGCGTCTGTAACTCCTGTTAACATGGAACCCTACACATTTGTTAAGTGCACCTGTTTGTTAAGAAATTTAACATCCTTATGAACGTAAATAAAGAACCATCGATTCATTGCAAGTCATCTCACTAGTTTTTGGAATAATTATTAATTTTAATATTAGTAGTACAATTATAACTAGTGGTGCAACAAAAGCACGTATTTATATGTATAATTTATTTAAAATTGTGATTATTTGTTCCAATTTTTTCAAGGATCAGGTTTTACCTTTTTTCCCCAAAGATTTTATCCAGCCCGTTACCCTTTACGCGCCAATGAGACGCATAATCGACTATACGCTAGCCACCAACACACTTACGGGCTGCTCTCACCGGTACGGTCAGCAGAACACGAGGCCCTCCGCGAAAACACATCCATGAGAGACAAGGGACAGAATCATTCCCAAGGCGGGTCTCGAACCGGGGCCCTTCGGACCGAAGCACTGAGTCGGTACACGCAATTAACCATCTGGGTTATGAGGTCGGTCTGGATCTTACTCTTCTATAATATTGTAACGTTTCTCCGTGGTGAATTCAAACACAGTCGTAATATTTCACAAAAACGTTTATTTCGTAAACAATTATACACTAAAACAATTGAATTATTTACAGGTATATTACACAGTTCTTGTGTTCTTCACTTGTTTATTTTCCTTACACACGACTCCGTTCTCTTGATTGTTTATTTATACAGTTCACTTCTTCTGATTATTTATTTACTCTGTACTCTGCAATCTACACTATTGCACAGTTCTATGCCCTGTCCACGGTCCACTGCGCTGACCACAATTCCCTGCGCAGACCACAATTCACAGCGCAGGCCAGGGGTCCACTGCACCACTGTTCACCGCAATGCACACTTTACAGCACAGCTTCCACTTCAGACACACTGACGGGACTGACTCCTATCCTGATTACATACACTAATTCGCGGCTGCTTACTTTCTGACTACCACTCTTAGGGCCGCCGGAGCGCGAATTTATACCTGGCGGCGCTCGCCTCGAGCTTCGGGAAAGGCGCCAACACCTACGCGACTCGCGAATGGCCGGAACCGTCCAGTTCGGCGGGGGGGGGGGGGGGGGGAGCAGATGACGCAATCCGCGCAGCGAATCTGGGCAGATAAATGCAATATTCGTTACAATATGTTTAAAGTCACGTTTCAGTACTACCATTAGGGACCCGAAAAATTGAAAAAGAAATATCCTTCGTGTGGCAAAAGATGACAGTTGGGAAAAGAATACGGCATAGCAGGAAAGCTAGTCTACCTAAAGAGGTTAGAAAAGTAACTAGCGCGAAAAACGTCTGTGCCATTCTAGCAGCACTTGTTTTTCTATATTTATTAGGAACTTGATTTATTCACTTTTTCGCTACCAGGGCCCGATAAGTGTTTTTGTGCCGAAAATTCACCGTTTTCCTGCACACAATTACATAAGTCTCTTCTCACGAAGTACCTTCGTATGGGGAAGAAAAAAAAATTACTAGTCCCAGTTTTTGGGAACTCTCCGTATTTGCAAAAATTGCGTGATGGAAAGATGTTGCGTTGACACAATTACAAATTTTTAAGCATCGGTCCGACTTGGTACTTCACATTCATTCTATTGCGTGGTGACGGTGGTAGAGGTGACGGTGAGTTAACTGCAAAGTAAGTAACAGTCCGAGTCTCGGCGTGGAAAATAATTTTTGCTGTGTATGTACTAGCCTAATATAGCGGTACGGACAGAAATAATACGAGAAGGTATGTGCTGTTTTAGTACAACTAATTTTACATACATAATTACATACGAGGAGAAACTTTAATGAATTGGAGCGATATTAGAGGAAATTGCATATATTTCAAGCCCAAATTAGGCAAAAATTTTGTTTTCCAAACAATTGAACATGAACTTTATTACAGAGCTGATTTTTTATAACAGACTTTGTTTAAACCATAAATCACATTTTTTACTGTCCGTTACTACATATGAGAGAAAAATTAAAGAAGTAATTTGGAGGGATTTTTGAGAAAAAATGCCTATATTTCACCAAAAATTACAAGAAAACTACTCTTACTTTACAAAAATTGACCACGCACTTATTTAAAGATACGTCTTTAGGGAACAGATTTCATTCAGGAAAAAATCTCTACCTTCGGTTTCATAGTTGAGGAAGACGCCCCTCAAAATTTGCACTTTTCAAAAAATCGGGAATTTCAACGAAAATGAGATCTGAACCATTATCTTAGGCGCCCTTTACGCTTAGACAAAATTTGATTTTAAACAATTGGTGCAATTTTTGAGAAACTTTTGAAAACTTTGAGCTTCATGTAAAGTACCCAAAAACATCAAAATATCCATTTGAAACTCCCAATAGCTCAAGTTCATTCAGATCGATTAGGGAATATGAATTTTGATGAAAATAGACTGAATGGTTTAAGCGCTAGCGTGGAGAGACGTTTTGCCATCAATCGAGTTTTCAGTAACAAGAACCCACAAAACATGGACTCTGGCTACACCACATGTTAGAGGGATTTTATTCTATATTCTTTTCCGGCGCACGATTACGAAGTAGCTTCGTACGGGCGACAAAGTAAAAATGTATATTAATCCGCGGTATTTCTAACTCTGACCCTCAAGGCCCTACTTCACGGAGGCACTATGTCACTGTTTTTCGCGTCGTTCTCGGTCGTGCCGCTAAATGTCACAAGATCGCGACCGTATTGCAGTGCTGGATAAGATCGCGCGACATCGACCGAGAAAGGCACGACAGTGACAGTGCCACCGTGAAATAGGTATTTGAGGGGCAGAGTTAGAAAAATCGCAGTATAGGTCAATTCACGTTCTTTTCCTGGGATTCCATCAAATGGAACTCTTCTCCGGAAATCATATTGTTACGAATATTGCATCACTTGCCGAATTCGCTGCGCGTGGATTGCGTCATCTGCCGGCGCCCCTTCCCTCCCCCCGAACTAGACGGTTCCGGACTATGCGCGAGCCGTGGGAAACGCCCAGAATGTGCCGGGTGCCTGGAGACAAGCGCCGGGCAGGTATAAATGCGCCGCTGCCGGCGTCCGCGAGTCAGTTAGTAGATGAAGTTAGTAGAAGACGTGAGTAGAAGTGAGTGGCAGAGAAGCAATCAGTCCGTCAGTGTGTCCGAAGTGGAAGCTGTGCTGTGAAATGTGCATTGCGGTGAAGAGTGGTGCAGCGGTTGAACAGCAGTCAGCAGTCTGAAGTCTGCAGTGGAAGCTGAGCTGTGAAGGGTGCATCGCGGTAAGCAGTGGTGCAGTGGGGAAACAGCAGTCAGCAGTTTGAAGTCTGCAGTGGAAGCTGAGCTGTGAAGTGGGCATCGCGGTAAACAGCAGTGCAGTGGACCCTGGTGTGCGCAGTGAAGTGTGGTCTGCGCAAGGAATTGTGGTCTGCGCAGGGGAATTGTGGTCTGTGCAGGGAATTTGGGGTCAAGTGCAGTGGACCGTGGACAGTGCATTGGACTGGCTGATACTGTAGAAGAAGAGAACTGTGTAAATAAATAGTGTGTAAGGAGTGAACTGTGTAAATAAATCATCAAGAGAACGGAATCGTGTGTAAAGAGAAATAATTAAGTGTAATATATCTGTAAATAGACCAAGTATATTTAGTGTATAATTGTTCCCGAATAAACCTTCTTGGTTTAAATATTGTGTTGGTTTTAATTCGCCAGGAGGAACGTTACAATATTTACTGACGATGAGGTGTCGGAAGGCCACCGTAAGTCGACACGCCAACCTCACCAAACGTCATTTCTATAGATTTAAAGAGATATCTGGCAAGCAACACCCCACAATATCGTACTAACGTGCCGCAGCAACAGAATTCATTACTATACAGTAATATACTTTTTTTATAAATCATGAGATTTTAAGGTGACTGCTAAAATGCTGAACATACCACGAAATAATATTGGGTTATTACTGCCTCGTTCAAATTAAAAATGTCGGCTCCTCTACGCTCCGCGTCGTTTTTGGACTTTTGCCCTCTGCAGTAATAAAACACTCGTAACATTACGTTTTCATAAGAATGTTCCAAGCTAATTATTGTTCAATAAACCTAGGAACTTTCTCGAATATCCAAATTTAGCAAATAACAGAATAATCTAGTAATAACGTGACGAGGGTACCGCGCGTAAGGGAGAAGATGAGAGATTTCACAGAGCTCCCAGTACCGCGATGTAAGCTTACTTCGGTCAAAGATTTCAACGGCTTCGGTCAGAACTTTCGAATACTTCGGTTATAACATGAAAAGCAACCACTTCAGTTAGAAATTTTAATGACTTTGGTCGAAACAATAAGTGCCATTCAATCATACGAAGCAACTAGCGAACAGTTAACGCGAGGTGGCCTTTCTAATCGTGAGCGAGGCACCAGCCTTTGCAATCGCCACTTCAAAACATAAACAGACCCCCCCCCTCAAATCCGAACGAGACTGGCTGCCGATTAAGTTAAGGAACGCGACGCTTGCTACTTGGACGAACACCGCAGCACCATAGCCTCTGAGCCCCAAAGCGCCCAAAATCCGCGTATGCAGACTCTGAACTATGTCATAACTCGGATTAACGGGAGTGTAATTCAACGCCAACGTGTTAACGGGCGACTTGCATTGCAGCATGCAAAGTGCAGGGTGCCATCAAATGTGGCAGGGTTTATCTTTAAATTCGATTAAAGTTGGCGGATAACACATTGTTGACACCATTATCATAAGTAACACGAGTGCTATGCAAATTGTCGATAAATTCCCGACTCGCGAAGCGAGGAGGGGATTTATTTGACAATTTCCAAAACACGAGTGGAATTTAATAGGACTATTCCATGAGTGAAATTATGTCCAACAGAGTTCCAAAATGCGCCAAATATTGAAAATATGTTAAAATCAAAGAAGTCATCTTGATGTACCCCATGGTTTCTATTCAAGTTTCAATCTCTTTATTCCATGAGGCGTAGGCCCTGTTAAGACTAATTTCAGTAGTCACGTCTCCAGGTGTCACAGCAGCCGGGGAATCGATAAAATTTTGATCTCGTCCTAGTTGACAAGCGGTGTCGGAACGGACGGTATCAAAATCAGAAAACAACTCATTAATTTAACGAGAAAAAAACTAAAGAGGGCGGACACGGTCCAAAGTTCTTGATTCGTACCTGAAACTATAGCGACCTCCTCGTGGGATATCGCACCGTATTCGCTTTCGTGGATGCCTACTACTACAATTTCCTCACGGCCACTGCCTGTCGGCCGAGAATTGGCACCAGGCCGTTTGCTGATCTCTTCCTGCAATTACTTGTCTGCCGCCATTGGATAGGTACAAGAACACGGGATCACTGGCTTTCTTTCTGTGTTAATAGGTCTTCGACACAAAAAGGGGGAAAATAAATCAGCATAAGGATTTAACTCACTGGACTTTTAAGAGGGCTAATGTCCCTGGGAGGCGGGGCGATAACAATATTGCTAGGGAGTCGAGCTGAATCTTCGGTTACAGTAGCTTCTATAGTTATTCTATAGTTCTATTCTATTACGGTTCTATAGTTACAGTAGCTTCAGCTCCGATGTTTGCTAATATCTTCGATATGTTTCGCCCACCCGTCAGGCGGTCCTTCCCAGCAGAACAGGCAAATTCCCGCTAGTGACTCAGGTTGCGCGCTCTTTTTCTCTCTCTCTCTCTCTCTCTCTCTCTCTCTCTCTCTCTCTCTCTCACACTCTCTCTCTCTCACACTCTCTCTCTCTCACACTCTCTCTCTCACACTCTCTCTCTCACACTCTCTCTCTCACTCTCTCTCACACACTCTCTCTCACACACTCTCTCTCACACTCTCTCTCTCACTCTCTCTCACTCTCTCACTCTCTCTCTCTCTCACTCTCTCTCTCTCTCTCACTCTCTCTCTCACTCTCACTCTCTCTCCCCTCTCTCTCTCTCCCTCTAGAGTAGGTTTACTAGCATCGCCTACTTTACCGAGACTGGACGTCACTTGACCCCCAAATTATTAGTGTAAGTAATTTACTTTGTATAGGCGCAAGAATCATCCATTTTTCGGTATCAGGATATCAGACGCATAATACGAGTTTTATGTCGAATAATCGCCACTTTCCATTGCTGTATTGCAATACTGTTTCGTAACTAAGTATATGGTGAGCGAGAAAGTAAAAATGATGTGTAAAATTTATGCCTTTGGGACTTTCTTCAAAAGGAGTAAATTTTCAACCCATTTCTATACAAACGTACTTTCATGAAGAAAATGACGTTTATTTAAAACTTATCTACTTAAAAAGAGCACATTTTGAAGCCCCGAGAAAAATGGAATTCTTAGCAAATTCTGGCATACAATGCCTCAAGTGAGAAACAAAATTGGAAAGCCTTTTCATGGCAGCGATTTTACAATTAATGCATAAAATTCCACAATTTTCACCTATTTGCATTTTCAGCTAAGATTTTGCATTGGTCTATCGTAATTATAATTCCCAGTTCACAAACTTGAACAAGCAATCTCACCGCTGTTGGGACCACGTCTGACAACTGTACAATGCCATGGATTGTTACATTATTTTAGTGACGACTCAGTTTTGCAATACAATAGCTATAAGAATCTATTTCAAATTAAGAATAAACATCTTCTAGAAAAATGCAACATTAAAGGTGAAAGGAAATTCTTTGGAACAAATCATGGAATGTAGTTCTTAATTTCTTAAACTCCAATATTGCTTCTCAACGTATCAAAAATCTAATAATCTACTGTATAAAGTCGCTACCCGAGAACAAAGAAGCCATTAGCCTATATCTCAACTATTTTATCTATAAAGCTATAATTGAACAAAAGTTCCTTTGAGACATGTAGAACACGGCACACAAAATTTCATCAAAATCAATGATGGTCGCATATGACACTTTTTCAAAAAAACCATTCTTTACCAATCCTATTTACATAACAGCACACAATGCATTTTTGCTCATTCTAATTTTGTTTATTTTTCATTAATTGTCAATGTAGACTGTTTTAACAATTTTATCTGCTGACTAAATTTTAATTGATTGAATATTTTTAGCATACTTAATAAATAATTATTTCTGAATATTCATGTTTTTTACCCAATGTATGCTTTCATAGAACTCAATAAAATGATAAAACAAAGTATTATTTCATTCAAATGATGAATCAAGTATCAATTAATGTAGTTTGTCGAATATGTTCCTATATATTTATTTCCCAATATTTTATTCATCTAAGAACAATTTGCAAGAAAAATTAGGTGTACTATAAATATGACATACCGTTAAAAACCAGTATCAATGGCAGCGACATACTTGAAATATTTCTACAGATTTCTTGCCCATTATTTCGATTGAGAAATACAAGCGCGAGCTATTCCTTGAGATCATGAGACCTTTCGAGACCATAGGTAGGTCTCTGTTCTTATAAGCAAGTTTCAAGTTAATTCTCAGAAAGCATGCCCAATTAACATAAATTAATTGATGCGGTGAAGAGGGCAGCAGCAAAATATCATAATAATGAGATGTCCACTCGTGCATATCATACATAACTGGTGCGGCTCCGTCGCGCTTAGGTACCAGGCCAAGTGCGAAGGTCGGGTACTGTAGTTTGCTCGATAATGCTCGCTTCGTCCTTATTCATAATGGTTTCAGACAACTATGTAAACGATTTGCGCAGTG
>BOPP01000292.1:147792-207620 GCA_017312745.1 Gryllus bimaculatus | reverse complement strand
TTGTAAGGGTCTGCCCCTCGATGTCCCGCGTCGTGGAGGTGCAGGGGTGGGAGTCGGCAGCGGTTGGGCGGGCGGGCGCACCTGGTTGCCGAAATCTTCATAGTCAGATGCATTAGCCGCCGCCAACCGTGCTTCATTCCGATCACGAGTCGCTCTCTTTCTCGGACGAAACATTGACCTTCCGGCGGGAGGTCCGGAAATGTCGTCCGCAGGAGTGCGAGGAGGGGTGCTTTGCCTTGGTCGCGCTTGGTCAATGAAACGTTATCCGGCTGTGTGGACACTCAATCCCAATCCTATTCCCAATACCCTGTTTATAAGACAGCAAAAATTTCTTATTTGTTAAAGTAAATACGTTCAAAAGGTCATGAATTTGGTCAAAACAGCCTATTTTTATTGCATTGAAATGAAAAATTAACACTTTAAAATATTAGAAAAAAACTGAAAAAAAAGGTTTGACCACTTAAAATGGAATTCCCCTTTTATTTCTCCAGAACAACTTTATATTCCACATTTAAAAAGAAATGCATGTTCACTGCAAAATCGAATGAGATATCAACAGGAGTGTCAACATTTTTTAATAAATACTTCACTGCTTTCATTTGAAAGAAAACGTGATAAATGTCTGACCAAGGGTTACAGATTTAATGATGTCAACATTATCTTATCATCCGCTGTATTTAATGCCATTTAGAGATGAGCTAGACCACAGTTGGTGGTACCCTGCACTTTTACATGCTCTAAGGAGTCTTAAGGACCAAGAAAAAAAACTGCATCCAAATGGTTTTGCATACTTGTGCTCTACTGCAGTCTGCTTTAAATTCATTATCTCCTTCAATGATATGACATTACACTTGAAAAGAAATCTTCAAGAACGATATTCTTATAAAACACTGACAGGATAAACACTCTTAAGTCACTGAATCTGTTTTTAGTTTTCTTACATCAAAGAAAATATTACCTTTACATCATAAAAATAAATGTCACAAACTACTATAGTATGTAGAGTCAAAAATAATCACTTTTTGTCGGTGAATGTGTGGTGGGAAGACTTATATGATGAAATTATGTGAGACCTCAGTGCATCAACCTATGTCACTGCAGTGCCTCTGACCAGAAGGTTCTAGGGTTCAAGTCCCAGCAAAGGTAGGATTTTTCGAGACAAAGCATAAATAGCTAGAGAGCTAGGTCGAATTCATCAGCTGTCTGCAGAAGAATTCCAGCGGCCAGCTGCTCTAATTGGTAGTTTTCCATGTTTTTTCCGATGAACACCAGATGAAAGCCGGAATAGTACCCTAAGGAACGGGCCATGGATCACACGCTCTCTTTCCTTTCCCTTCCTAGTCCTGTCCTCACACTTAACTTACATACACATACACATAACACTACTACACTTGTCATGAGACCAGTCAGAATCTGAGAGCTTGTGCTGGACATGGGGATAGCTTGCTGGTGGGAGATACCTGGATGGGGAAAACCTGCAGCTGCCACGTACATTGGCACCTCATCTTGCTATCCTGCAGGACAAAATAACAGCTATCTCTCACTATAAAAATAAATTACAATCAATCAATGACATTACACGGGATCAAATTTTATCATCGCACCCCTGATTGGTGGCAACTCTTCCAACATTAGTTTGGCAGGTATATGTACACTCAAGAGACAAACTGCTCACAAATAAAAAAACACTCATTTTATCTTTATTGTTCACGTTTTACTAAATAATTTTCTCGATCTGAGGTTTGATGTCAGTCAATGCTGAATAATAAAGTTACTTGTATGGTTTATCAAATTATACAATAAAGATTAAAACCTTGATATTGTCATTGCCAGTGGGTGGTGTTCTCTAACACTTCATTTTCTTGCCAAACATTAATGCAAAATCAGACGACTTCCAAACAGGGCGCAATGTCAAAATTGGATCATGTGTATCTTTGTCATAAATGATTTCCCACATGTTCTTTGACAAAAAGTGATTATCATCGACCTCCCTACGTTCCGTAGAAGACTGTGACATTTCTTCTGAGGAACATCTATCAAAACATTATAACTTTTATCAAACAATTTTATATACCAGTCATAAATAAAAATGGAACGATATTACAATAAGACTTCGAACGGTGGCAAGCAACGAGGGGGAAGCAGGGAGCTCTGCCCTTTTTGGGGGATACAATTTTTTGGCTATCTCCTACCTCTGTTAAACATTGCATGAATATGGGCAAAATACTCCTTTCGCTAATGTTTTGTGTAATTTATGTAATCTTGAAATTATACATTCTAGTTGTTCAAGGGAAAGGGTGATAAGACAGCAACAACAATCTGGACTAGCTTAGACACTGGTCACAAGGATCTCTAGTGTAGCAATTTTAATAAACATTCAATAAGTGGAAGGAAGAAGAACAGGAAAAATAATTGAGAAGTGAAGAAAATACGAAAGTAGAAGTGAGTAAGTATATTATTGTGAGTAACCAAACTATGCATATCTAATAATTATAAACAATTGAATTCTTACACACTTATCAGGGACCTACAAACACCAAAATATTATTTAAGTTAATCTGTTTTTGTAAGATGTTAAAATTGAAATGTGAACATGCCATTTCTTTAAACAAGAGTGTGCATTCTTGCTAAGCAATGCTAAGAAAGAAGAAAAATTAAAGAAAAAATAAACAACAGGGGATATAAATCATAAATACCAGGGTTTTTTTAAAAGCACATTTAACATAATACATAATGTTTACTGACCTTTCAGGTATGTTATCTGGTATTTTAATATCATTTGACAATTTATGTATTATTTTAACTTTGTCAATAGCATTATTTCTCTCAAAAACCTGTCTTGAAATATTTATCATAGTTTCATTGCTATCACATGCATACACATTTTGTGCTCCAGCCTCAATTGCAAACAAACTGGAATCAAAACATTGTTTTTTGTTGTTTTTTTTTTGTTACAAACACTCACTGTCAAAACAGGTTTCAATAATTTAGGTAATGACCTTTGCATAAAAATTCACCCTACCTGAGTATTCCGGTTCCTGTTCCTATATCAAGAACACAATCAAATCCTTTTTTAATCTTCTTAATTATAGCTTCTCTAAAACCATTATTTCTAATGTTATCATTTAACATTCGAAAATGCCACCTTTCAACCATGTAACTGCGTACTGTTTCAAGGTTTCGTTGTGCAGGAAGATAGTTACTATTGACCTTAAGAGATTCATGAAAATACTCTGAAGCTTTTTCCATGTAGCCAGCTCTGGAAGAAAGCATTCTTATAACAACATTGAGAAAAAGAATGATGAGGTGAAATTAAAAAAAAAAAAAAAAAAGTACTTTCATTCTGTAAGAGGAGTACTTAAATTTCTTAAATTGTAAATAACAAGAAATAATATTTTTCTTTGAATGACCTTCTCTAAATAGTGTTAATGTAATGTTAAAATGTCTCAAACATTTCTATGACAGACTCTTAGTACGCAGGTAACACTCCTCACCAAATTACAGAATTTGTAAATAAAAATACCATTTTTGATACAAAACATTTAACTCAATTTCCAACCCCAACATTCAACCTCCAATTCCAATAAAATATTACTTCTTCTCTGGCGCCTCCTCCCCACAACTAGGAAGATCATAAATAACAAATCCACTTTTTAAAACAATATTTTATTTTAGTTTTGATTTTACACTATGTTTCCATTGGCAACAAACACTACACAACACTGATGAGCAATGGATTTGTATTAAGACTGAACAAATATCACATCTGAAAACAGATTTCCGCAGTCAGAGGAATCTTGGCTGTCAGGGAGACATCAGGAGACACTAGGCATTGTTGCCAACATCTCTATCATAGATCATTTGGTCATTAAGCCAACCTTCTTCGAGATGAAACGTGCCTCTTTATGAGCTCAAATGAAAGCTAAATAAATGTACAACAAATTCACTATCAGTGACTTTCCTCATAGAATTAGTACTTTCCTCAATATTTGGAATTAGGCATAAAACAAAAATTGTTTTTTTTTTGAAAAAATTGCTAATATTTAAAGAGCTGTTTGTCGGTTCAGATTGGGCTGGTATTGTAGCACTTTCAAAACAGAAATAATAACTTTTTCTTTAGTTCGCATATTTTATAAGATACTCAGGAAACACGAAACAAGTGCAAATATTTCCTTTAGTATAGCGCAACTCACTCAGGTCTTTTGAAGCTGTAAAATCAGTTTCTTATTATTGGGAAAGGATCTAACTAAAAAAAACAAACAACTATGTGCTACAGCAGCACATACTATCTCACATTATTTTTAACTGCGCTCTATGATACTACTACATAACTTTGCAAAAGTGCTTTCAACTGGTGAAATTTTTTCCCACCCAGAGACTTGAACTCAGCCCTTCGAGTTAACTCACCACAAGCTTACTTCTCCGCAATTGAAATGCAGCGAGTTTTGAACTCAAGGTTGTAATTTTGAAATGTTAACTTTTTGCAAATTTTTGAAAATACAAAGAGTTTGCCGAAAATGAGTCTAGCACTATTTTGTTCACTGCACTAAACTACATATGAGGAGAAAATTAAATGAAAATAATTGCAGCGATTTTTGAGAAAAAAATTATTTTAAAAAAATAAAATTGCCTGTATTAAGCGCAAAATTGCACGAAAATTGCTCATATTTTCAAAAAATTCAAGCATGACATTATTACAAGATCTTTCATTAAAAATCGATTTCATTAAGGAAAAGGATCTCTATCTTGAATATTGTAGTTGTAGAAGATGGACAAAAAAATTGCAAGTTTGCAATTTTTGGAAAATTAGGGATTTTAACGACCATGAGACCTGCACCTCTACTATGCATAAAACTTTATTTCTGTAAACGTGTTAAATCCCTGATAAAAATTATGTATGAATACATTTTAAAATTTACAACAATGACAAAGGAATGGACACATTAGTCAGACTCAGTCGTACATTGTACCGTACATGTTTACGCATTATTGACCTATAGTCTAGAGAAAAAGAAAATTGCAAAATTTGGATGCTGTACTTAGATCTAAAGGTCTACAAAAGTCAAACTGATTAGCTCACTTACAGACTATTTTTCCATAATTAAAATTATTTTTTGTGTATTTACAAATTACTTTTCAAGTTTTTGCAAAACCTGATATATATTTGCCAAATATACCAAAATAGTTGTACATTTACATCACGTTTTCCCTTAATTAAATTTTACTTTTGAAATGGTGTTACTTGAAATTGTCATGTCTGGACATTTGGAATTTGGAAAAATAGTCAAGGAGTTAATTTCAGTTCCCCAAAAAATTATGGACTTGTTACATTGAGTGCGTTTTGAGGTTACTTTATAATCTTTATGAAATCATATTAAATGTATTAACTTTGTATGTTACTAAATGTATCTTAAACTTTTCAAAAATATTAAGAGACCTGGAAAGCCTGCTAAAAGTCTTCAAATTTATTATTCATGAACCTGCAAGTGTTTTCAATGAGCACACATTTTTTTCTGCGCTGAGACTGGAACTCAGGTCTATCATGGTAACCCACCAAGAGCATTACCATTACACCAGGCAGTCGCTCTGACATACTCACTTGTGTCAATACTTAAAAATAAAATTCACTCTCCTTATTTTCAACACACAATTCTCAAAAATTTAAAACAACAAAAGTGTCCCTTGAGTTTTCCTTTAAAAAAATTTGGAGCAGTTTTTTAGCATTTTTTATACTACGTATTAATTTCAAGGAGAAATTTGGCAAAAACTTCCTGTTTTCTCAAAAAAATGTGTATGACCTTTTTAAAGAGATGATTTTTTTAACAGATTGTGCTTAAAGCAAAAATCTCTGTCTTCAATTTTGTAGTTTTAAAATGTTAACTTTTGGCCATTTTCAAAAATACAGAGTTTGCCGAAAATGTGACAAGCACAACATTTTTATTGTTTTTTGATAGATGCAAGCCTTTTTGGAGCCATTTTTGAGAAAAAACATATTTATTAAAAATTTAAGCAACTTTTGACCAAGGATACCTTTTAAAGATTTTGTTAGTTGCCTAGGTACTTGGAAAATCTAAAAACAAAAAAACAATTTTGATATCGACTGAAAAATGCAAATATTTGATGTTAATCTGCAATGTCTCATGCCTCAAAATACAACTATATTCACATTCTTAGGGCGTCACTGATTATAATACAGCTGACATGACACAAGAAAAAAATAAGCTTTAGTATTCATGTGTGCCGTTTCAGAACTGTCAATTTGCTCTGCTCTAAAACACCATTTATATTTCATACACTCGACAGCAGTATTTTTGCAGCTACAGGCCACTAGTTGACAAGTTCTTTAGTACAAAAGCTGTACATTCAATAATAAAATATATTTTATAGTAGCATTCAATTTTCTTACCTCAGTAAGTGAGCTCCGAGGTTTGAAAGAATTCCTTCATGGTCACAGAAAACAATCAATGCTTTGTGATAACACGCAAACAGCTTATCAAATTGACCACTGCGTTCAAGAAGTCTCCCCCACGTGGCTAAAAAGAAAAAATATATTTTTCAACAGTCCACTATGATCTAACAGAACAAAACTTACTCATTTTGATAGGTTACCAAAATAAAGAAACAAGTGAAGAAATAAATTGAATCAAAATATTCCTGAATATCATAATGCCAAAAATAAAAAAAATGTCACATTTAACATTTATATGGGAACGATTCAACATTCTGGCAATCTTCACTCATATTTGTATTTGAAATATCATGAATCAAGAATGAAGAAAAAATTACAACAATCTTCATGGTTAAAAAGGTATATTACAGATATGATTCATGCTTGGAAATGAGAGCAGCTTGTTAAAATTCGTCAGAAACATTTTGTCGGTGCACAAGAAAAATGACATCTCAAAAATTGTTTTTTTGCAGGATAATGATTCTAATCTAAGCAGAACCATTTATTTTGTGGTTAAAGTGTTTTACTCCTTATCCTCACTGTCTTGTGAACTTATTTATGAAATTTGATCTAGTAAAAATAGTCTACTATCAAAATATGCTAGCTTATTTATGACAAAAATACAATTTTGGTTAAGTGTCACTTTTCTTCCAACAGTCTTACCTACTGTAATCGTAACAATCCCAATACCTAAATACAATTAGAGAAGAATGCAACATGAATCTCTTTTAATGAGTTACAAGTTCTATAAATTATTTCTACTTCAATGCCACCACATCTAACAATGATGGAGACAATTTTTGAGTGAAGGAAGTATGCATAGGCAAGAGGGTGTGAGACTATTGTGCCAATTTCATTGGATTCTCGTATATACTACAGGATCAGTTTAAAATATTTTCTTCGTAATCTAACAGATTCTATCAATATATCATAAAGAAAAAATATTTCCATTTATTGTAACAATTTATTCCAATTTCTTCAATTTATATAATATATATACATAATTGCACTTGTTAATATGTTGTAGTATGAGACTAAATAAAAGAAATGATTTCAGTAAATACTGAAAGAAAGAAAGAAAGAAAAAAAAAAAGAAAAGAAAAAAGAAGACAAAAAAGGGGAAAAGAAATGTTATGTAAAACACTAAGTTATCATCGTCTACCCCTATGGTAATGCTGCCTCAAGTGCCCTCCCGCATCTTTAGCAATATGAAATTTATGAAAGATGATGAGTGCTGTTCTTCTGGTGTGAGTAGATCTCAAAAGAAGCAAAACAAAAGCAATTGGTTAAGATCTCTTTCATTACCGGTCAGAATAATGCATGCATCTCTAGCAAATTCCTCTGCTCACATCTTGAAAGATGTTTAAAATGCAGGTGGGATACAAGAGCTCCACACAACTTGGGCTCTGATCGCTCGCTAATCCTGAAGAATGAATGTGTGGAGCCACCTTTAGGCCAATGATAGTAGCTTGGTCTCTATTTCTGCTGGTTGGATATGCAAAATGTTAGCAAATACGACTGTGTACAGCTCCCTTTGTGTGTTTACCTATCCAACCAGCCAAAAGCATCAAAAGAAATACAAATTACAAAGATTATCAATTTGGCATTCTGTTTCCCTTTCTGACACAATTATAATGATTACGCATTTACTGTACCAGCTTAGAATGTTATTTATGTTTTTGGATTGATGAATATACATCAATTATCAAAAAAGAATATTGATAGTTAATAGGTGTCAAAAAAAGGCTGTAAAATCTCATTTATTCAACTTTCTCAGCCTTTTTTAAAGGTCATAATCATGAAAATGAATGTTTCACTTCAAACGAATTATTGGGCTAAATAATTGTCAATGTCAGAATATTTGCAAATCATGATTTAAGTAGATGTGTATCATGTGTATGTACATTGATTATTTGATAACAAACACAACATAATCATGGAATAACAATCTAAGTAATCAATCTACAGTCAAATTCACGAAAAGGAGCATGCAGTACTCATGCTTGTCCTACAAAATTCATAAATCATAGCATCACTATTATTTAGCTCAAAACTTAAAATATATTTTGTTTTTAAAAAAAGTAATACTAACAATAAAAAAATCCAAAATCGGGATGCAATAATTGCGAAATTAATTTTTGAAACAATTTGTAATTTTTGCTCTGAATCTTTTTTTCCACGTTCACAATTAACTTTAATTGACAAAAAAATTCAATTATGACCAATTTCAGTTAAAATTCTGTAAAAAAAAGGACAACATTTTATGTTTTCTGGATGATACAAAGTAAATAAAAACGGCGGCGATGGTGTAACGGTTAGCGTACTAGACTGTTGTACCCAAGTTGGCGGGTTCAAACCCGTGGAATTTTAAGGGCGAAAAAATCCCTCGTACGCCTTCCTTCGGAGGGGAAGTAAAGCCGGTTGTCCCATGTTCATAGATTTACTTGCATGTAAAAGATCCTCAAGCCTAAATGACGCCTCTGAGCTAAATTCAAATCGCCTGTTTCTCGCCCAAGAAATACCTCCTTTCTCTTCTAGTTGGTGAAAGGAGCGTAGCGAAATTTGCGTGGTCAGACGGAAGAGCGGGCCTAATCGCCCGAGTCTCGCCACGTAAAATAAGGCAAATTCAATTCAATAAAAACATTTAACAAAAGATAATAAGATGTTAATATGAAATAAATGGCTTACACACAACGAAACTTATCCATTTTTGTTTTCAAGACATAATGAGTCTTACAATTTTTCACACAATTATTTTGTGATGAACATAAATTAATACATGCAGTCGACTCAGGTTACAGTGAACCCTCGATTATAGTGAAGCTGAGTCGCTGGTCCAGTTTCTCTTACATTACAAACAAGCATAAGAAGACTCAGTTATAGTGAACCTGAACCTTGACTATAGTGAACGTAGGAAATACCAAGGTCCTGGAAAAGATAACTGGCGGCGACGAGAGATTGCTTACTTCAGTATCAATCTTTGTGTTACTTGATATTCCGCGGGTCAGAGCGCGTTGAGTTCTACGTAGGCGACAGGAAGCACGCGACTGCCACAGCCTGGCGATATTCGCCGTACCGCGTGGAAAAGCAATCAGTTTCATTAGCCGCTTGCGACATCTCGCTACAGAAAGCATCTCCGATATTTTTAGGTGAATAAAAGGGCCTTCAGAGGTGGAACGTTATTCCAACAGAGCAAGAGGCATTGAAGGAAGTCAGAATGCATTACGATACTTAGAGGCAGGCGCGGATCCTCGGGGAGAGAAATGAGGAAAATACCCCCTCCTAAATTTTTCACAAACAATAGTTAATTAACAATTTTAAATTGTCACGAAACTTTCAGACAAAAATATCTTCGGATAATCATTAAAACAAATAAAATCATATCACAATCTGAGTGTAGCCTGCGACATTTTGCAAAATCGTTAATTTAACACATTTGACGAAAACATTTTGAATTTCCCCTCCCAAAATTTGTCTCTGGATCCACCCCTGCACAGAGGGTAATATTTAATCAATTATGGAGAGAGCACGAACTGTGGAGAATGATCTAGAGAAATTACCAATGAAAAAGTACGAAGCAAAGCCAAGCAAACAATTAAACAGAAATTGATTTGTAAAGGATAACTAAAGATGTTGAAATTTTCAGTTCTTGCTGTTAATGTATTTTTCATCTCTATATTAATAAAATCAATAACTATGGAGAAATTCTATTTAATTTTGATATCCTCCAGTATAGTGAACTGAAAGTGTTAGTCCCCAGAAGTTAACTATAACCAAAGTCAACTGTATTCGTAATCAAAAATTACAAAATAAGGAATTATATTGTCAGTTTGTATTAATAGTTAATATTTCAAGAAAATACTAGAAACTTACACCCACAGTTTTAAAGTTTCATATTTCAGTAAAGCTTCAATTATTCAAGATATATTTTTCAACTAGCTTCTGGTACAAATTAAGCATACCTAGAATGCCTTCAAGAGTGGACTTGAATCTGTTCTTTTCTTCTGGAAACACCTCCAATAAAGTTGTGACTATGGTAAATGCTTCTTGTAGTTCATCTTCTGCTAAAAATGTCAATGGTGTATGCAATAGCTCTTCTACCTCTGTACTCAAACTCATGGTGATGTCTAAAATAAACCAGTCTTGTGTTACACTCTTCAAATGAATACAAAATGAATACAATAATCTTTACAGCCACATAATATAATATGCACAAATAATAACAATTTTGTAATTAACTATAGAATTATAGATTTCATTTAACAAATACATTATTACCATTTATATAAATTGCCAAAAATCAATAAATGAATAAAACAAAATAAAATAAAATTTGTTGTGGCTATCAATATTCCATTTATATTTCAAGATTTTCAATTTTAGACACCTACTGTAAACTCTAATTCCACCCCAGTCTCACGTAGTGTCTGGGGTTTTGCTGCCTACCCCAATTTCACTATATTTTACGAACAGTTAAAGATCCACGACAGGACCACAAGGGCCATAGGCCTCGCACCCTTCAAGACCATTTTTTTAAAATTATTTAACTCAATTAATATGAAATAATCATCATACGTACATCTCATCACATTCAAACAGTATTCTCATTATGAATATTATCTTACATTTTTTTTTATTGTAGTACTAAATTTTAAAAAAATAAACTATATCAAAAACATTTATGGGGATTTGAACTATATTTGGCCCCACCTCTTGAAATACTTTCTGGGTCCACCACTATTTATGGACCATTCCACTCAAGTACAAACAGCACATCTGCCCCTGTACTTGCCTGTACCAAGGTACATATGACACCCATAACACCTGTTGTTGTACTACACGTTTGACTTCGGGGAACAAGTCTACATGCCGGGTTTATAAATTAAGTACTATAACCTTCCCTTTACATATTATTTGGCACCATAGGAGTTAAATATTTTATTGATTCACATCACTGCCCTAAAATATTCACGATTAAAATACTCAAGAATAATGTACATTCAAATGAATGGTAAAAAAAAAGATACACTTAATTAAATATTAGAAACGTCTTACATGCACTTTCAAAACCACACAGAATTTACCTCCTAGAATGTTGCCGTCCTGATACAGACGATGTAAACATCAGTGCCGCCAATAGCTGCAAAAGGAAACTGTCGTTAAGTTCATATTCAGATCTAGAAGGAAATAAAAATACTATAATATTATTAAAAATGTATTTCATTGGCCTTCATAATACACTGAGGCCCTCGACAGGGATCAGCCGATTATTTTCCAATAAAGCATGTATTGTCAGAAACGATTTGTGAAATCAAAGCACATAGGTGTGTTATCAAAGTCAATTGGTGAAATTGTGAGTACGTGTGCAGAGAGTATTGAATACGTGTTCTCGATGTGCTCGATAATACTATTGGATTGTATTGTATAATACGATTGTGATGATTGTTGCGTATCAAGTGAATTTACTTTCGATACTCTCTGACTTTTCGCGAGTTGGATCCACGTTTCGGCAAATATTTGGTGTTTGTTAGTTACGTCAAAAATTTTGTGATCGTTGTTCCTACTTGCGAATTAAGATGTATGTATAACTAACATAACTGTGCGCGAATCGCTATGGATATAAATACATTAAAAAGTTTAAAACACTTGATAAAAGAAGTTCTTGTTTGACGCATACCACATATTTATACATTGTTGGAATTCCTCTTTCTACACACATAAGTAAAACTACACAAGTACTGCACGATGGCAGAAAAGCACATACTATATTTTGTCGTAACATTGTTTATGTTACAAATAATATATGGAATAGATATTAAAGGTTTTGATGATACAGTAATCTTCAAAGTGAATTGGCCTGGACGTGAAGTGAAAGAATTTTTGGTGAGTCAGAATATTTTTTGTAACTTTTGCTCCAAGTAAATATGTTATATTTACTTCCAGTATAATACTAAAGATACATTACAACCATATTTGTTAATCTTATCGTATCTTCAAAAAAAAAAAAAAAAAAAATTTTCTGGAGAAGCAAATAAGGATATTTTCCATGTGTTATTTTATTCCTTCAAAATATATTTCATGAAGCATTTTTTTTTTCCAAATTTGCTATTTAAAATCTGTTTGCACTCCTGGATTTCAACAGAATAACAGATAACATATTTCAATGTTATTGACATATGTCAATAACAATATTTTATGTATGATATGCCAATTGTGTCATTTTCCCATTTGTCTAGCCTTGCTTAAAATGTATTAACTTCATTTGTAACAGTTTATCAATGAAGATTACCAATCACATTAATACAAAAATGCTTCATGAGCTAGCGAGTTGTCTTTTTTCTCAAATTTGGAAGTGACACTAGAGTGAGAACAATTTTCCATGAGGAATATTATGTTTTTTTAGTCAAATGTCACAATCACAAATTTTGCAGTTGTGCCAGATTCATATTGGAGAAACGATATGTAACAATTTGCAATTGTATTTTGTAAACAATTGTGTAAAATTCAAACATTTAGGAACCAGATGCAGAAACATTGATGGTGAGAACAGAACAAAATGAACAGTACATGTGCTTGCTGCCAAAAGTTCAGGAGAAGGAAAAGGTGAGTTATGCAATAGAAATTATTTTTTAATAGTATTTTGCTCTTTCGGGGAAAATTCATTTTGAAAAGGGCTTGATAATTTTCTTTCACATGGCGAGAAAAAAATCAGATATCAAGTTGTGTTGGTTAGTGAAAATATTTACATATATTCAAAATACATATAACTCTTAACCACTGACGTGAAATTACTTCCCAAATAGGAAGTAGTCGCTGGGAAAATACCTTTTTTAGGTCAATCATGAATTTTGATATTTGTTTTTTTTTGAATGAGGAATGGGATGTAATAAAATTTTACAGGTATAATTTATTCTCAGATCTCTCTTCTACTATGACTAGACCTCGGATTTTAGGACAAATGCCTATTTGGTTCCTCTAGGAGGTTGTGAAAAATAATTGCAGATGTTTTACGAATCATGACAAATATAACTATTGAAAGAGTCTAATAGTATCGAAAATGTCTTAAAACGGCGGTTGATGCCTATTTTAATATTTTTTCCCTAAATCTGCCCAAAACAATTAATAATCATATTTTCATTGCTAATTTTTTTTAAAAATTTGTTTTCTCAAAACGCAAACACTTCTACAACTACTCGCAACTACAACTACCGCATATCCCGAAACGTGAATATTCGCTGATCGAATACGCAATCGGCCAGAAATCTCTGACCCAACGCACCAAACATACGGAGGTCAGCATGCAAATACATTTAAAGAGGATGTTTTACGCTCGTCTCCGATCAGCATGCCCTTCTTAGATATCGCTTCCATTATCGTTGCAAATACGCTGTTAATAGGTTGAGAACGAGAAGTGTGAAATAATTAATGAAATGAAAGTGAAAAAATAATGTGATTGTAGTCATTCCCTTAAATGTAAAACTATTTGACAAACCTAAAGAATAACACGCATCCAATTTAATACTTTAGTCAGAAACGTGACTTTTCATATCTATTTTTTTTCTCTCTTCTTCTTGATTTAAGCGTTTTGTGACCTATTTTAAGTGCCTGAAACGTCACATTTCATGCTTAATAGTGCATAATTTCATAATTTTGTTACCAATTTTAGGTGCCTAAATCATCAATTTTTTGTGCCTAAAATTCAGAGATCTGGAGATAACACCCAAAGACCGAGACAAAACACAACCAGTGCTACAGAATGGCTCAGGCTTTACCGTATTAGTTTTCTTTTTCTTTTGGTCTCGGCTAGCTGTACGAGCTGGCACATACTCTAGCCAGCTGCTAACTATTGCCGCCCAAAGTACACTTTTAAAAAAATATCCTTATTTTCGATTACCTAATAGTAGAAGGAAATATTATTTTAAGAAAATATTATTAAAATAACAGTAAAACCTCGTTCTAAATGGCAATTTTCTTCGGAAAATTTGAAGCCGTTTTTATGAAAATGGGACTTAAGCGCCACTGTAATTTCGAAATTTGAAACTTTTTCACTGAAAATTGTCGACTTTCCGAAAAACTTAATTAGGTTTCATTTGAAGACCAGTAACTCACAAATACGATAGTGTTTACATATTGCTGGAAATGTGCATGTTAATTGCGTGAGAGATTTTTTAAAAAAATGTAATTTTTGAAAAAAATACAACAAAACGTAATTAACTTTAGTCATATTAAAGAGTGCATTTAGAACAATCCATTCGAAAAGTTTGAAGAAAAAAATTAGAGCCATTTTTGAGAAAATAGCGTTTGAGCGTTTCTGAAAATGCAGAATTACCGGGTCCAGCCACCATGCCAGATCTACAGGGGAATATCCATTCAGGAAAAAATCGTTCGTACGGTTTAGGCGGTAGGTGTGTTAGACAACAGGACAGACGGACGTTTTGGAAAGAAAGAAAAAAAAACTTTTCGGTATCAAGGGTCCCCAAAACGTGAATTTCCTTCGAAATCGATTTTCCAGAGCATTACATAACTTTCTCACTACTACGTATAATACTCCGTATATGCGTACGTGTACGAGTAAAAATGTGGAGAGGTTTTTGAGAGAAAAGTGTTTAATAATTGCTTATATTTTTTGCGAAATTAAACTAAAACTACTCAAATTTTCGAAAAACTGAACATGACATAACTTCAAAGTCTTTCCTTAAAGAACAGATTTCATTAAGGAAAAAATCTGTGTTTTGAATATTCTAGTTGTAGGAATACCCTCCCCCGATTCACTTTTCAATTTTCGAAAAATCATGGATGTTAGGGAACATACGACCTGCGCCGACTCTACGTCCTTTGTAACCGAGGACAAAGTTTATTCAACAAATTTGGAGCCATTTCGGAAACATTTTTGAAAATGTTTTGGAGGCTCCATGTAAAGTGCCTGGATTTGAACCTCCCAAAGTCTTGAGTTCGTTCTGATAGATCGGGGAAAATCAATTTTGGAGAAAACGGGCTGTACGGTTTAGGCGCTAGCGTTCACCACAGACAGCCGTAATTAAGCAAAGACGACGTTATCTTTGCTTAATTACTAATATATTTATATTAGTAAAATCAATATTATGTCCCAATTCCATACGATGTGTAGATATAGAATTCTCTCTCTGTGAGACTTCATTAATATTCCTGATATGTTCTGACACTCGTAATTTTAATTTTCTTTTAGCCTGTTCAATGTACACTTTAGGACATTGTTGGCATCTTATTCTATAAATTAAATTTTGTAAGTCAAATATCTTAAATTAGCCTCAATATGTTTTCTATTACTTACAATATTGCCACTCTGATTGAGGTATCGCCAAAACATGCATTCTGAATGCAGCAACCGATTCTTCAGGCGTTGAAAAACGTTGACCTCTCAGGGTTTTTTTACGTACGGAAATAAAACGTCATTCTGTGCCAAGTCAGGACTATATGGAGGATGGCTCATCAAATCGATGTTTTGGGTGCTCAAAAATGCAGTTCTTTGAGCCGATGTGTGAGAGCTCGCATTGTGGTGGAGAAGAAGTGATCCGTCTTCGGCGGTTGGTTTTCCTGATTTCTTGGAAGACAGCTGGCAAACATATCGTTGTGTACCACTCAGAATGGATTGTTTTGCATTGTTCTAGTGGTACGGTTGCATGTCCAGTTTTTCCGAAAAACAGGCGACCATCTGTTTGGAAGTGCTTCGTGCGCGAACAACTTTTGTTGAACTTTGCTCATCTTGAAACTCCCATACAGTCGACTGCTGTTTACTTTCAGGCTCATACGCGTAAATCCACGATGTCTTAGACGTGTTTCGAAGTACCGCGATCGTATTTTTTGAACATTTCTTTCGACCAATCGAAACGAGCCCTTTTTTGAGCGATTGACAAATTGTGTGGGATACAACGCGAACAATTTTTTTTGACAGTCTAATGTTCATGCAACATTGAATGTATGCTGGTCCCACTAATGCCTAAGGTTGTCTCAGGATAGGTCACATGACGATCTTGCAATATCAGTTCACGCACAGCATCAATGGTTTTCGGAACAGCAACTGATTTTGGACGACCTTCGCGAAATTCGTCTTGGAGTGAACTACGATCACGATTGAATTCACCATACCATCGATAAGCACTGGTCCTCGATGGAGCTTCATCGCCAAAAACTGAATTAAGTTCATCCATGCACTGTTGCTGAGTTAATCCACGTCGAAAGTTGTAAAAAAATAATCGCACGAAAATGTTCACGATTTAATTTCATTTTTGGGCCAAGATGAATCTTTTACGTTACAGTAAACAACACAAATAGCGCTCGTATGTCAAAACGTTCTGAGTACGTATAACCTCAAAACATCCAACTTTACGATAGAGCTGTCAGTTGCCAGATTGCCACACTAGGGTTGCCAAATCCCGAATGCAACCTTCGTAAGTTCTTAGAATAAATGAATTTTATTCTTTGTTGCAGTGTGTTTGTACACACACTTTGAAGGGTAATTGTTTAAAATTAGGATTTCATGAACTTTGAGTAAAATATTATTGATTAATTTTGGTGCAAAAAGTGTTAAGACTTTGTCAACTAAATTGTAAATAATAGCCCTTGTCATCACCAATACATGCTGGACTGTCTAAGTTGTTTGTCTTGCCATCCTTTAGTGATTGGTAAATTATAACTGGTTGTTTATAATACCATGGGTACCTGTCTGGACACTTTAATTTTTTTAAGACTATCTCGTGTGACGTATTTTTTCGATTTAAAGTTTTTGGTAATTAATATTTAGCGTAAGCTTCATATGACTTATAATAAGTAATCATTAAATAGTTTCTCATTTGATCAAATCATAATTGCCAATAATTCTTTTACACTAATGATATTACGAATTACCTAAAAAAATCTAGCCTGTTAATGAGGAAAATAATAACCTTGAAACTTCTATAATAAATACACATGTACTTTAATTTTTTATTTATTTTCAATAATAATAATAATAATAATAATAATAATAATAATAATAATAATAATATGTTCTAAATACATGGACCAAGAATACATAAAAAATTAAATTACAGAAATATGGTATTGGATAATTCATTAATTGTTTTTTATTTTCTCCATATTTTGCAGTGATAATAGCAAGTCAGTGAGGTTTATTTTGAATGTTTCATCTTTTATTATAAAATCGGCACTAAATTTTGTTTGTAGATGCAGAACTGTTCATGCGATTACAATTTTACACAACTGTAGAAATTATTGTATGCTCTTGTTCTTTGTTTTATTTGTAATCAAAGCAATTCTGTGTAAATTAAAACCTTTAATTTTTGTAAATTAATCCATCTTCTTCTATGTAACAAGAAATAGAGTGTAAAATAAGAAATAAAGAAGATTCCAAAAATGCCCAAATTTTAATAAACAAAACTTTATGTAAATGTAATGCAGAAATTGTTCCTTGGTAGTAGAACTAGTAAATGTGATGTATGACGGCACTGCAGAAATTGTTTTGGAATATTTTAGAGTATTAAAAATAAATTGATAAGTGGGGGAAAAGTACAAACTGAGAATAATAACGAGTTTTGTTGCAATATACGCCATTTAATAAATCTTTAGAAATGGTGTGAGTGAGAGAGAATTAAAATATTAAGACGTGAAAAGTGGAAACCGGACAATGAAAAATGAAACGGAAAACTGTGCAACAGGTTGAGTCAGAACAGGATGGAGGAGGGAAATTCTGGGAATTCTTGAAATATACTCTAGAAATACATTTTATTTCATTAATACCAGATCCTTTAAAACTCATTTTCCGAAATAATATTTTCGAAAAATTGCTACTGTACTCTAAATCAGAAGCGCAAATTTTAAGAATGCATATCGTATTTTCGCCATAAGTGACGAGCAATATTTGAATCCCAATGCTTTCTTTCCACCCTCATGGGAAATTTCTCGGGGTTCAGTTTGGGAATACGTTTCGCTGCCGGCTGCTAAGGGATCGTGAGGTCCTGGGTTTGCCATCATAATGTTCGAAAATATTGCTGGAGTGTTATAAAGGGGAAAATACACGTAAAAGAAACAGAATACTAATCAAAATCCAAGAAAATCCAACGAAAAAAGCAGGGTCGTTATAATAAGAAATTATGCAAAAAACCAACAACACTAGAAACCAGCAACCAATCACACACTCCTCCACAACCACATCTTGAATGTACGTGGAATACGAAAACAAAATACAAAATCGCGTCTCATTTCGGGTACACAAAACAATTGTGACAGTGTTATTGCTTTCAAGCCGTAATTCTCTGTGAATGTACACAAATTACCTACATATTATAAAACGCGTATCAACGTTTGTATATTCACTTTCATGATAAAATACAGTTCAATGTAGAAAGAAAAATAATTTCATTTAGAGTTATTGGTACGTTTCATCTGGCGTGCGAGTCGATGGATGCGTATACCGTACCACCAATCATAGCAAGCCCCTCCCCCCACTCTGGCAGAGAGCTGAGAGAAATTTTTGAATACCATCGGCCATGTTACCGCTAACAGTCCCTAGCCAGGCAGCAACGGGTCGCCAGATAGCAGGCTGCCAGGGGATTGCCTGTCAGCGGTTCGTCAATATGGGCCAATTGGGAGCTTCGTTATGATTTAAATTATTGGTATTGAAGCTCCCGATTGGATGACAGTGTCCCCATCTCCTTCCAGCTCGTGACTTTGAAGAGACACTAAGTTTTAATTGGTGAATACATACTTATTGTATCTCCAACTACCAATTGCGCAGAAACTCCGGCACAGTGGTAGCTTGTCCGGCACAGTGGTAGCGTAAATTGTCATAAATGATAATGTGAGTTTTTGCCAATAGGTACTTACGCTTTTTTCTGAGAGCGAATATGGTATTATAATAGCTAGAAGTTGCCGTAGTATGCGGCATTGATCGTCTGTATGTGAGGTTTATCATCATTTAAAGATTACCCTATAAATATCGTACACATCACCTTGTGCAGGACACACGTTCTTTTGGCGAGGAGAATCTGTGTCTTTCAATTCATTGGATTGCCTCTTCAACAGTTGTTTTTACCAATGAGTCCATGCTTCGTCCGTAGTGGCGTTACTTTCAAGGAAGTCTTCATCCTCCCTTTGATAGCGGTTCAATAATTTCATGCAAGTGTCTAACGATGCCACTGTTGCACCTATAACGTCGTGGATAGAGATCTCCGAGGCAAAGAAAACACTCGAGTGAGTATATACAAGTTTATTTACATTTATTTACAGCTATACAAAACCTCACTCTTAAGTCGGTTTGTTAGAGCTACCAACGCAGGCCCCCTCTCTTCATACGCCTGCGACAGGCCAGCTATGCCGCTTCGCAAGTTGGAATCTGGTGTGTCCCGACAAATCGATAATCTGTCTTATAGTGTTGGAGGAACACTTCGCCTGATCCGTACACATCGAACCAACATGTGCCTCATGCACTCCGCGGCAGCCTGGACTCGCCAGGAGGAAACCAAAGTTGTTACTCCCCACGCCATCGCGACGCGACGTTATGTTGGGGCGAGTCACATGACTTCCGACGTCATTTCTCCCCCCACGCGCTGCATTGAGACATGTCTCTGACTCTGCGTCTTGGGCACGACACCTTGCTTTCTGGGAAGTCCTGCCTTTTGAGCAGGTGGCTATTTTTAGTGCCCTCAACCCTCTACCTTGCGCGTCAGCCCTGAGCCGGCTGTAAGCCGTGACTCTACACACCTCAGGGAGTTGATGCGGTATCCAACGCGCTGCGAAATCCAATAGTGTCGTGCAGAATGTGTAGTTTTTTGGCGCAGTTTTGTGCCACTTATCTCCGCGACTAATTCACGCACGATTCATTGGAGAGTCTCTCGGAGGCAAGGAGCTGAATTGTGTATTAAGTTCGTTAGGGTCGATCTGAACGGGGCGAATCTTAAACCCCAGCCTTGCCTTCACTAAATTCGCCCATGCGAATACCACAGTATCGGCAGCGTACAAGCGACTCTGACAGTTCACTCGTCACGTGCTGTGACACATCGTGTGACCTGCTCTAGAGCAATCAGCTTGCGAGGATTTGTTTACTTTCTCACAGGCAGTGTTCAGCATTGCCGCTCATCTGACTCGTGCGAAGTCGGGGAGGCGATAAAGTTCGGCTGCGGTGAAGGTTATGAACATGGCATGAAGACGTGTCGCCGCGTTTCAATAAGTGTTAATGTTTTGAGATTTCATTTGTCAGTCATGTAGGAGGTGCCATGAGCGTAGTAGTGTGAGGCTTCAGCACATCGAACTGTCAGTCGCTTACACACTGCCGGTACTCAGGTTACGCTGCGTCACCACGCGTGTGTTTACGCAGTCCCTGAACGCACTTTCGCCCTCGTGTCTCTAAACTTATTGTTAAGGCGCTTTCACTTTCCACGCCTACTTCTCGGCACTGCTGCTCGGGACCGACCAACACACTCGAAACAGTAATACCTCGTCTGTACTTGGATTTATGTAAAGCTTCGTTTGAAGTAAATCAGCTGTTGACGGTGTCATCCAATCGAGAGCTTGAACGTCTCCATAGTGACGTCACTAGCGATATTTAAGCTCCCGATTGGATGAAACAGTCAACCGCTAATTTGCGTCAAACGCACTCCAATAATAGAATTTTTTGTGTATCAACATGACCTTAATGCTCATATACATGACCTGACCAGTGACCTTAATGCTCTTATACAAAAAAACTTATGTAATTCGTGTATAACGTTGCTTTATTATATTCGTACAAATTTAAAAAATTCGCTCCTGACGTCGCTCGTATTCAAAACATGCACTCGTGCAATGAAGCTTAACATTATAAACTAATTGCATAAACTACATTTGTTACCGGAAACTCGAGTGGCTCTGCGCCTCATCCCTATGTCGTGACAGCAGTGTTGCCACTACATTGTATCCAACTCTTGTAGCTTCGATATTGAAGATGTAGGATAGATTCAAAGAAAACTTGAACTTGTGAAATTTTCAAGAATTCAGAAATTTTAATGAAAAATAGGTCTTCTTCCAAATATATGTATACTAACGAAGGAAGAAATGTTTTAAAAAGTGCGTAAATGTGAGTAAAAGAGTTTTAATATCTTTTCTTCAGCACAGCGGATGAACATTTGTCTGTCGAACGTCACATACACACAATTCTCTATTTGCTATCAGATACAAAGGAAATTTAACGTTAGAAAAATAAGATCAACTTGTGTAAGAGCAATGTATCAGTCACATTTTTTCCCGTATTAAAACTTACTAGTGGTGCTATATTACTAGGCTACTTCATTACTACGGAACTTCATGCAATTGCATATTTTTACTATATATATACTATATATATATATATATATAAACAAACTTTATCACCAAAAATAAAAAATGTAGCCCATTTTTATTTTGCATAATTGCATATTTTTGAGATTTTTTTCTGTAACGGCATATCTTAATGTATGCGGCATATTTTAGTGCATTTATTACAGATTTCTGTGTAGAAGTGGGTCGAAGTCAGATATTTTCGTGTATTTCTCTTTCAAAAGAAAAATGAATTAAGCCATGCCAATGCTACAATACCAAGATATTTCCGATAGCCTTTTGATAAGATTGTTATCTTGAATCGATTTACTTTCTGTAACTTTATTCGTTCGCAAGAACATTGCAAACTGGTTTGAATATTGTGGCATCTTTTAATTTTTAATAGTATTGGTTCTCTTGCTTAATATTTATTGTTCTACACTGTATTGCACTGTTTAGTACACTATTGCACTGTTTTGTACTACAGTGTAAAATGAAGATTACCTATTAATAAATGTTAACTGTTGCTTACTACAGTTTTGTTTAACGCATCTTCTTAGTTTTAAGCGCATATATTGGCCATTTTAAGTGCATTGTTGTATGCAAATTTTTAACTCTTTTTAGTGCATGACGTTACAGTTTTTGCGAGCGACATTGTTCTTCTCCCCCAAATGTCACGTACAGTTTTTACTGTTTTTATCAAAATAAATCAAATCAAGTTGTGAATTTGAAAGACGTAACAGAATTTCGAAGAGAATTCTACTGCGCAAGCGCTGGCATCCAATGACGGGGTTTTATATGACCGTTTGACAGTACCCGACTAATAAAGAGTTTTTGCAAGTCGTGGATGTGAAAGACGACAATTCTGGGGAGAATTGTAGTGCGCATTTGCCGACATCAATTGACGGGATTTTTATTGACGCGTCCCATGATTCTCCCTGTTTTGTTGTTTATGCCAAATGTGTTCATAACTTGCACTTTACGTTTCCGTTGCCACCACTAAACACGAATTCATCAATGACACACAGGGAGCATGGATGTAATGAAAAGTACAATATCCATAGTACCAATATACAAAGAATACAATATGGCAGGAATTTAATGGTTAATTTTTACTCAAGTTAATTAAAATATGCCAGGAATAAACTAACGTAATTGTTTAGGATTTTGCTGGTTATGTGTATATTGAAGCTACACTGATTGTCACGAAAAAATAGTTCACATGGCTTTCCATTCCTAATATAAACAATATAAATGTTACAGTAAAATTGCGGGCATACATTCTAAGATTATCCACGAAGCGATAGTTTTCTTTGAGATAAAGACATGTATATTCGTCTGATACAATCAGATTTCATATATGACACGTTTTACTGCCTTGTAAAGCTTATAAAAGCATAAATAGACCCAGAAATAGATAGATACAGAAATGTTCAATAAAAGCTTTTAGGTCCTATTCGAGGTAATCAGTTCCAATTAGTTCCTAGTTTTAACGTTGCTTTTCGATTGTACGACTTGCAAAAACACTTTTTTTTTTATGAAGATAAAGGTTATTTCTTATGGACGATAATGTTTACGCACTACGACATTGGATATCCCGTTTGACAAGTTTTCTTGAGCCTGGGAATTGCTACCTCTACTCCGTTACTAACGTTGGTTGAATTTATTAATTAAAAAAAATACATCCAGCGTTGTTGACATTCAGATGACCGCTCTGATTCTGATGTTCGCTCCCGTGTAAAGGAAACTATTTTGCTGCAAAAAAGCGAGCTACAGTTTTAATACAATACAATAGTCCTGTTGTCGAAATAACCAACCCCCCTTCCCGTATCCAACGATATTAGGGCTCAAGAAAACGTGCGCGGGTAATAGCTACAATTTTCTTCGGAGATATAAATGCTTACGTAATGACATGATGCAATCAGATTTTTTTGTATTATATTACTGTCTCGTAGGCTAATCCTTATGAAAGCAAAAATCAAGACAAAAGATATATCAACACGCATATGTTGAGTAATAGCGTTCAGGTACTGATAGTGGGTTTCTGTATTTCCTATTACAACGTATGCTTACGATTGTACGACACAGAAAAACTAATTGCTTGATGACACGTTATTTCTTATTAACAGTCGTTACTAGGGGACGGATTTTAATGAAATGTCTTTTCTTTCTTCTTCGCTTGAAATGACCCATTTTTATACGTCTTTTTTGCATTTTTCGTCGATTTCGACTAATAAGTCATTTTTTTACATTTTTACGTCATTTTTACTGCATTTATCGCCGATTTAATCAATTTTAATATAATTTTAATGGTACTTTCTTCAAACAATGTTTACGATATGCAACAAATGTTCACCACAAATTCCTGAGTAGCCTATTCGATTTCTTCGCTCATACATTGTAATATCAGCCGTTGTGACTACTACGTAATCCAAAGTTCCTGTGACGCTTTTCGGAGCCATTTTGAGTTCGGCCGATTTCGCGATCAATTAAGGCAGAGATTTCCCTTTATAGAATAGTTAAAACCCAAAGTTTGCGAGCTGAGTTCACTTGGACAAAAGGAAAAAGCCCCGATTACATCAGTAACATCACCGAACATAACCAGCAGCTTGAGTTGTTTATCTAAAGTGGTGTTGATAAAAAAATTACGTCATATTTCTTTGTTTGAGGGCATTTTTAAGAGCATTTTATTGATCATTTTTGGCAATGGTTTATATCATCAAAATCCCCCCTCCCCTAGTTATTATGTATTACGACTTGATTTATCGTCTTGAAAAAACTCTCTATTAGCACTTACTTTCTCGTATAATTGTTATCGACCTCGTAATATTATAATGTTGTACATTTAATCCTCCTAATATTTAACCCACCGTTACTTTCGCTGTGAGAAAAATGTAACCTTCAATTTCTTTCACATCGGCATTTTTCAACTAACGGATGTACCGTTCTAGCATTGCCTTCTCCCATGATACCGCTCAACCACCGTCAACCTTTCTTACCAGTTCTGCGAGATATGATTATGATAAGATCATTCCAGTATCTGCACTCCCCTCTCAGCAGACCTATTCTCTTGAAAACTAATTGATATACTCATGGAATCTGTATATAAACAGCTTTCAAGAGTTTCTAGAGCAGAGTTTGAAAAATTACAGACATGGTAGATTTTTTGCCAATTCCAATTATTTTGCCAATGTTCAATTTCCCCTTTAAGTTTGAATATCTTGTCTCCTACCCAGTTAACTATCATATCTGTGGATGAGACAGTTCATAAGTTCTTTAACTTGTGCAGAATTCGAGGTAATCATGCTCAGGTGAAATCGCAACAAAGCGAAATCATCCTTTTTTGTGATTTCTGCAAACTAACTTCATTTACAAGTAACTGCCTGCCAGTGACCAGCCAATGTCCATTTTTTGAGATGCTACCATTCTTAATAATGCACATTTTTCTAAATTGTTGTCAAACTGACGGAAAATTTCTGTAAATTGTCAGAATGTTTTTTTGTTTTTTTATTCCACATGTAATGCCAAAACAATACACTGAAAATTAAATTGCTTCTGCAAGAAGTTGTATGATAAATAATTTTTCCTTGTTCCAAAATAGTTCTTTTCTCAAGAAATCTAAATTAGATAAAAAAATATTTTCTCAACAAGTATTAGCAGAAATTATTTCAACATGCGGAGCTGTGTATTTAGCACATTACCGCTTTGTCGACAAATATCTAACATTTAAAGAAATCATCAACAAAACTATTTGTAAATATAAATAATTTTTTCCTATAAAATAACTGCCAGTCTGACATTATTTGACATCATGTTCATTAATATACAAAAAGTGGGTATCAAAAACAGCTTAATAGTTGAGTAGATTCCAATTATTTTCTTTGTACATCTCTTGCTGTTGATTATATTATTTACTTGTTGTTCAGTCCCTCTTAAAATTATGGCCAACCACATTAAACACTGCCAAAAACTTGTACATAATAATTTTATTCACTTGTGTACTATTTTTACGATGTTTCGAAGACTGTTCTGTCTCCCTCATCAGATATAACGGAACATTTATAATAAAAATATTTCAATGAAGCCAAATTTATTTTCACAAAATTACAAAAATAACAAATAAATATATACTGTACCCAATTTAATGTAAGGTCACCTGATGTTATAACTAGAATACTGCTAGTAATGTATACAAAAATATATGCAATATCTACAAATTATAGAGACATATCTGAATTTTAAAATAAATGGTGGAGTGCAGTCCAGCCACATTACAGTTTAATGTTTAAATTGGGTCATTGCAAAGTTGAAGGTGTAATGGAACTTACTTATTGAACTTTGCAAAGAGGGACTGAACAACAATTAAAGAGAAATATATTGTGACAACCAATTTAAAACTTAATCTTAATGATTATATTATTGATGAAATCACAATTGGGAGTATTTTTGTTACTGTAATATCTTTTGGCTCCCTTGCCTTTTCAAGTTCAATACATTCAAATTCAAGCATTTATCCTTCTCAATTGAAAATGTCATATACAGAGTAAAACTGTTTCTGACATTATTAATTAAATGAGTTCAAAAATAAAATAAGATTTCAAAAACAAATGTGTATTAACTTGAATTGATACATTGACAATCAATGTTCAGAAACTTTAGTTAAGCAACTGATGATGTACAATATTTTAAATAAGATATTTAAATAAATACTTTCATAGAATTGATTCATTTTTGTCATTTGTGTTATTCTGTTATTATTTATAAATGGCCAAATCTGACTTATCTCGCAAATGATGAAACCTTGAAATAAAGTGATCTTTGAAGCTAATATAACGAATAGAAATTTAGATACTGTAAAAATTACTCCAACTATCCCCCCCCCCCAAAAAAAAAACACCTACATTTCATGCAACATTTTGCAAAAAATTCTCGAATTGTTGAAAAATTGTACATGACCTTATTTCAAAATTTATCTTAAAGGAACAGAGCTTATTAAGAGAAAAAATGTCCATCTTTAATATTGTAGTTGAAGGAAGTCCTCCTTTTTTCCCCCTCCAATTATCGAAAAATCTGGGTTTTTAAACAATATGAGACCCACGCCATTTTCTTAAACGTCCTTCAGACTATCCAACTACAAAATTTCATCAAAATTGATGGCGCCACTTTTTTGAACATTTTGAAAATGCTCCAGGGGCGTCATGTAAAGTACCCCCAAAATTGATATATCGGCCTCAAATTCAAGGAGCCGCGACATTAGCCAGATCGATTGGGGAATATCAATTTTGGAGAAAATTGGCTGATCGGTTTACGCGTGTCCAGCTCTTTCAGTTTGGGGGTAATTTTTAGTTAACTAGAGATGTTTTCTACAAAAATGTCAACAAGATTCATGAAACTTGAATTTTTGAAAATTAAAGGAATGTCTTTTTTAATCACAATTCTTCGTTTGGAGGAGAATTTTTCAAGTGAAAGAAGAAGTATTAGTACAAGTTGTAATATATTGTATAACTGTTACGCATAATATGAAAAAGTAGTTTTTAGTACCACAAGTTTACCACTGGTTTTTAAAGAGTTTTAAGAACAACTGACTTGTGTGTCATTTATCTAGCAATAAAAATTAGTCAATTTTGTATTGTCCTTTTATAAATTATTTGTGTAATCTTTCATTCTATGTGAATAACATGAAGTTCTGTTTTAGAATAATGAAGAAAATTATGATGGCCCAAATCCTTTGGAATTACTTGCACCTGTGTTTCAATCTCCTTCTTCATGTTATTATCGAGTAAGTGTGAAATTCTGATTATTGTTCATATTTCCTTCCTTAATTAAACTAAAGAATTAGGATCAAAATTATAAGCATTAAATACAAATATTTTTATTGAATAATGATTCACTGGGATTATTATGTAACTTATTTACTTGATTGGAAAATCCTACATTACTGTAGAAGCTGCATTATCTAGGGGATACAACAGGTAAGGATGTTCATGCAATAAAAAAACACTCAGAAAATTGAAATAATTTTTCATTTGTTGCATATGTTATTTAAAGGTAAATTTTGTAAACTGTATAAAAATTACTTTTATTCTGTGGGGTATTTCATAATGGAAATAATTAAATGAATTAATTAATGTAATTGTGCAATTATTTTGAGTTATTTTTTAAACTTATTTTACAGATCGAATCCTTCTGGAAATATGAACTTTGTCATGGGCGGCATATTCGACAGTACCATGAAGAACGAGAAGGAAAGAAAGTGAAGCAGCAGGAGTATTATCTTGGAAAATGGGATAGTGTACAGCAATTAAAACTTTGTGAGTTCATTTATACTATGCATCAGTCAAAATTGCACTAATGTTTTACTTTCTTATCTTACTACGCTTACAAAGTAAAGAGATCATTGTAATGCTGCAACAAAAATTGGCAATTTGTTGACAGAAAAACTCTTGCTCCATTCTGTTTTACAAAACATGTATAAATATCATCATTGCTTCAGTTCATAACTAAGTGAAGTTTCATGAATTTGGTTAGAATATGATTCTATATAGATTAATATATTTGCACATATTTGGCAGATTTTTCCTGTAGGTGCATAGTTGTGTAATTACAGGCACAATTTCATTCAAATAAGTCAAACCTCGATAACTCGAACACCGATTGCTCAAAGGTTGATAACTTGAACGTCTATAACTCAAATTTTTGATATGTCGAAGCAATTTTTCATTCCTGTCTGCATAACATGTATTTTACATGTAAGACATGTATTTGGTATTTTACATGAAATTTGATACTATGAAGTTCTCAATAACTCTAAAGAATATCTTCTTCCCCCGAGTGAAATCATACTTTTAACTCGAAGAAACTGAAGTTTGTTTTCATGTCTTGAAATCCAGATACTCCGAGCCATTTCTCATTGAACACTAACCATAACAAAGAAATTTTAAATTCCATGATGGTAGAAGGAATAGTGTGATTCTAAACCACCCTCTGCCTCAGAAGCTCTGAAGGGATTAGATACGTTTGGTATGTTCATTGTCAGATTTTAGATGTTGAGGACTTTAAGAGCAGTGAATTTACAAGAAAGTATTATTTTGATATCTCGAATTATTGATAAGTTGAAGAAACATTTCTCTCTGGAGACGCTTGGAGATATCGAGGTTGGACTGTAGAAAGTTCTACAAAACGTTTCATCTTTAAATAGAATCTATTTATTTGTGAGTGTTCATTGATTCAAAAGAGCTTGTCACAGTGTGCATTTTTTTCTTTTTAATAGATGATAAATACTTGTGCAAATATAGGATATTTCTTGGCAACATTTTTTTTAACCAATCAGAAGAAATTCAACAAGACATACAATGTACTTCACTAAGGTGAATAATTACTTCAATTATTTCTCTTGTGCAGTAGAGTAGATAATATTATGTTTGTACAAAAATATATATTTTCATTCCAAGCATGCATCTTCAGAATTTTATCGAAAAAGTTTTTAGAGGAAATGAAATAATCATTTTAATTGCATATTAAAGTGCATATTTCTGAATTTTTAGGTCATAAATGCACATTTTTAAAGGCATATATTAAGATTTTTAGGGCATAAATATCATCTACCTAAGCATCTTCAACTGCAGGATGTTACAGTAATTGCTATCTGTTTATACTCTCCACCTGATGCTTTATACTAACAGATATTCTGGTTCTCTCCTTTATTTTGTCTTCCAATATCTCTCTATGTTGATTGGTATTTTAATGCTAGTTTTGGGAGATTTTAATTCTTGATGTACTAACTATTTATTTTGATATTCTATTATTTCTTCTACAATAGTTATTGTTTTAAGTCTTGTCCAAATGTCAACATTTCTTTCTCTGCCCAACATGTTACCCCCAGAGACATATTAAAGGAATTTCTTTTTTATTGCTTCCAATGTTCTGCAATCTTTGTATTTTAGAGACCACTGGGTGACCTCAGTGATAGTGACAATGGTGATGATAATATAAGGCCGCAAAAAATGTTTGTATATGTGTAAGTGAGAAAAACGAGATAGAAATTAAAATCTGTTATTTCTACCGGATACTTCACCTTAGTAGTTCGATTACTTACATAGTTACATACATACTTACATTACATTACTTACAATAAGATATTTGCAATTGATCGTAAATGTTGATGTGAATCAAGTTAAGTTTTCTAGCCATGTGCTACTCCATCTCCAAGATGGAATATTGTATTTAATTTGGAGTCATTCATGCTAGGTGAAGAAAGTATAATATGAAGCATCATTCAAGTTTTTGAACTATTTTCTTTTACAGATGAAGAGCTTGAAAAAATGAAATCATCATCCGAGAATGTACCAATGAAAAAGATAGATGGAATGAATATGCCATATCTTCAAATAAATATGACAGATGGGACCATATGTGACGTTAATAAGAAGCCAAGATTTACAAGAGTGTTATATGTTTGCTACGCACATGGTAAACATGAGATTTCATCTTTAAAGGAGACCTCCATTTGTGAATATGAGGTGGTAGTATTGTCTCCACATCTATGTAAACATCCGAAATACAAGTACGTTATTAATGTCAAACATTTTTAAAATAAATTTCAATTTCATTAAGTTATTGGAATTGATTGATTCTTTTCTTGAATTTCATTTGTTTTCTGGATTGTCACCATACCTTGTCATCTTATTTGATTGACCTAGCTTGGATTTCACATCAGGGTGTCTAATGATTTGTACAATTAGAATTCATTTGTTTTGTAATTTTGGGAATGCCAATTCACTGATCAATAATTAAGCTATAATAATGTCTGTTTAACACTTTAGAAGTAGGTGAGATCATTTACATACACATAAAAAAGAAACTTCTTTAAACCTGTAATGAGGACATTGAAGGCCCACATATGAGGTCTGTTAGAAAAGTATCTGACCTAATTTTATTTTGCGAAAACCTGATTGATTGGCATCAAGCACACTTGCATAAACTGACCTTGAACCTTCATGCACATGCGTGCATTTTCTCCTCCCTGTCAATATCATCTGTTGCTAACAGCCAGTATTTGAGTGAGCTGGTGTGCGTTACTCTCCCCAATTTTTATTTGCACGGTTGATCAAAAGCAGCTTCATGATGAAGTCTCACGGGACATGCTGGACTCAACAGACAGTGACCCCAACTTCATGAACACCATAATCACTGGTGACGAGCCCTGTGTGTATGGGTACGATCCAGAAACCAAATCTCAGTTACCACAGTGGAAGCATTCCATATTACCAAGACCAACGGAGGTCAGTCATGTGCACAGCAACATCAAATTTATGCTGAGAGCTTCCTTTGAGTCCTGTGGTGTGGTACACCGTGAGTATGCAGCACCAAAGAGTCCTTCAGAGATGGACTCTGTCGATGTTATGCTATGCAGCACAAGAGACCAGAGTTGTTGTCAACAGGAAATTGGCACCTCCATCATGACAATGCTCCAGCACATTCCTCAGATTTGATTCAGACATTTTTCGCAAAAAACCTGACTCCTGTGGTTCAACAGGCTCCTTACTCTCCTGATATGGCCCACTGCAACTTCTGGCAACCTCGAACTCAAGAGGCTAATGGAAGAAATGCGATATTGGACAAGAGACTTTATGGCTGCAACTACAGCTGAGCTAAACTCCATTCTAAAAGAGACTTTCTTGGGATGTTTTCAACAATGGCAGCACCATGTGTAGAGTTCCTTGGAAACTACTTTGAGAGTGATTAGGTTTCCATTGCTCCTGGTATGCAAGTTTTTTTTCTCCTGCCAAAGGTCAGATACTTTTCTAATAGAACTTGTAAATTTTCTTTATGATTTTTCATTGTTGTGTTTTTATCCTTCATTCGTACTAATTTGGAAAAATGAAAAAATCTTACATTTGGCAATATACACATTTTCATTAAGGCAAACTCTGTTGAATTTATGAAGAAGTACTCTTTACGCCATTCATGAAGCAAACCTTTTGACATGAATGAAATTTATATGAATCTGAGTATTATATATCTAAAGAGAAATTCTTGTAAATTTTCTTACTTGCTTTTCTAATTTAAACATTAACGTATTTTCACAGGCCTCAGGAATCTGGTGAAAATATTATTAATTGCCATTCTCTGGAAGGTTCGCCAAAAAAACCAAAAGAATTACTGGCTTTGGAAGCTGAAAGTTTGAAATTGAAACAGCAAAAAATATCTGTGAGTGCTTTTGTCAGAGAAATTTTTTGTTATCATTCTTTATTTTTTATTATTTATTTATTTGTTTTTTATTTTCCTTTTAGTTTATTTAATTATCATGAAAAGATATATTCAGTTTTATTGTAATTTGAAAACAATATCTTCTACAGGATGAAAAGTTGCAGCAAGTTTTTGCTGTGTTCTCCATTGACAGGAGTGGGGAGGGTCAGGTTGGTCATATCTTTTTCTTAAGTACACCAAAGTCAACCTATCCACAGTCATCTACTAACGTTTTCTGGCATCATGCATGTGCTTTGCACAAATGCTTAAGTTATTTGTCTTTGAGCATTAATATTCCTTGTATCAGATGTCGGGTCTTGCTGCAGCATTTGCATGTCAGTTTCCTGGGGAATTGCTTTGGTTTGTCTGGTGGTTGGTTTAACCTTAATGTTACTATTTGTCATGCCAATGGCCTTGTTTGTCCTTCATATGAAAAAGGCAATGTTTTTTCTAGCCTCACAATCAACACTTTCATTGTCTTCTCCATTTCAATATCATCTATTTCTTAACAGCATTTACCAAATGGTGTTGTTGAAATTTACTTGGCATCAGAAGTTGTGGACTATTGATAGATTGTTGATAAAACAGTTTGCCTTTTATAATAACCAAAAAATAAATAAACAAGAATTTTTTTAAAGTGTCTTGCCAGCAAATAAAAATTGTTTGCATGAAAATATTGCATTTTTCTATATAACAGTAAAATTACCCCCTTTACATTCCCATTTTTAGGCAAGATTCCCATTTTACATTCCCATTTTTAGAAGATTTCACCTCTTTAAAAAATGTTTTGTCCCCAACTGGAATGATAAAACATAAATTATTTATTTCTTCATTCAATACAAGTCCATAATTCAGTAAAACTGATAAGGTTCGCTTTGTTACCTTTCCATGCCTAGGCACCAATGGGGCCCAGACCTCTTCAGCCTTGCCTTAGTAAATTTGGGAAGCCCCTTATCGCCACACATGCACATAAACAGCAACAACAAAAGTGCAAGTTTTGATGGTGCACCAAGTAGATTAGTATGATATAAAAAGGATATTTGGAAGCTACACAACAAAAATACCTCATATTCTTTGTTAAATTTCACAAAGAATGGCAGATCCAGTTTTTCTGTAACAAAAATCGTTCTGTAATTTGGATTTAGATGTTACTTCCAGGCATGAAATTCAAACCATCTGCCATATCACCTACAACAGCGTTGTGTTATTCCTTGTTTCTTTGTGTTATTGGTGAAACTATCTATTGATTATTAATCACAGGCAATTATTGTCTGTGAGAAAAAAATGTCGCACATTATAGAAGCATCCCATTCACTACAGGACTGTGAGAAAATTGATTTTAAAAGACAAAAAATGTCAATTGGAAGTCAACAGAAAGATCTCCATTGACAATGAGTCAGCATTCTGAACCATAAATAGATGATCTATGAAAATAAATACAGTCATCATCTGTAGTAACAGTAAACAGAAGAGAAAGACTATAAATTATTATTTGTGTCAAACGTGTCATGGCACAATCCGCCCCTCCACACAGGTGAATGTTTTGAGCTGTTTCACATCTCAAATAATTCAAGAGAGATTAGAATGTAATAACAATTTCTGTAGACATTAATATTTGTGTTAAAAATAGCATTGATTCTGTTTTGCATTGTGTTGAGATATTTATTTCTTAAATTATACAGTCAGGAAATTTAAGTACTAAAAGTTCTGCGATTTGGAACGTGGTTTTCCAAATTAAAGGAAAGATTCTCTCATTTTTAGAACAAATTATTTGAAATGTGGTTCATTATGAAGTCATAGCAAAAAAAATTAAGGATGAGTTCAATATTGTTTAAAATATAATGCCAGTAGACCAAAATGGGAGGCTTCTGCTTGTGTCACCCGAAAAAAAGTTGAGCTGATTTGTGTAGAGTGGGCAAACCCTCTGAGTCTACTTGCCATTCTCGTGTCATCTCAGAGATGCCCTCTGACCTATATAGGGCAACATACTCCTTGTAGGCACACGAGTAGAAAGAGCTGTGTTATCTCAGGGATGTGTTAAGAGTGCAAAGGGTAAAGAATCACTTTGAGAATAGCAGGGCTCGTTCTACAGCATTGGGACAAAGAGAATGTGTAATGACTAAGAGACGGTGTTGAGTATTTCCCAAATAGTGTCACTAAATCTAGAGCTAGTCCTAATCATAATATGAAATTACTATGTTAGCTACATCACTTCCTTCTTTGGATGTCAAGTAGTTATGGTGGAGACGTTTGCCCTGATCCCATCAGTCATAAAAGAGGTGGAATAAGCTAGTAAGTCCATAACTGAATATTTATCTGTTTTTAATTGTTATGGGATATCTAGAGTCTATTTGTATTGGCAACATATATGTTTAATGAAATATTTATATTATGTTAACATAACAAGGTGGATTTTATTATTAATTTATTAATTGGACATGGCAAAGTCAAGTCATCATGAAAATGTGCTTTGTGTTTAGAGCTTGACAAGTTTGCATGTCATCTTGCTTTGAAAATTCAGCTTCATTGGCATTAGTGGGTTAAATGCAATAAGACATTGACACATTTCTCTATTGGGCGTGATGAGATGATTCATTCTCTCATTATTGTATTGGGCATGACTTGGATGTGTGTTTTCTTACCAAATTATTTCCTCATTCTTAAGTGTTATTAGGAAATTTGTCTGGGAAATTTCCCAATTAATGGTTAACATGACGCTCATTAATAACTATTGAAAATGTCATGTCTTAAGAAACAACCCATTTTATCACTTGTAACATGATGGAAGGATTTTACTAGCTTACAAGTTTGCCTGTTTGCCCTATGAAAGAGAGAAAAATTGAAGTGATGGCAATAATGATGGTGAATTAGTGTTATTATTTAATCAGTGAATTTAAAAGATTTGGCTCTTATTTGGCAGACATCAACCTGAAAATCAATTGAAAAGATGCTCTTTCAAGACACAATCTCCGAGATTTCATGACTTCAAACACCGAACTATGTACTTTACCGCAACTCACTAGTGCTGGCACTAAGTCGTATATTTCTTATCATTAAATAGAAAAAACCTTGCCTTGATTTGTGTGTAACATTTTAGCAAACAATAAGTCAATGGAGAATAGGGTGTCCCAAGATGTAAGGGAGATATTTTTTTGTGTGAAATCAGATACAAATATCTTATATATTTTTTCTGTTTGATCTCAAAACTCAAATAATATTATTGGAATTGGATAAGGATAATCCCTGCTGACTTGATGCCAAACATAAGACATGAACATTTGTATTAAGTTAATAAGGAAGGATTCTAGAACTCATGTTTATTTGGTAAATAAAGCATGAATATGTCCAAATCATATACCAACTTAATATTTAGAAATTAATATTTTGTAAATTTTCTTTCAAAGTTTTCTTTTTATCAGAAGGATAAACCTTCTGATGTTCTTGTATGCAATGTTATAAAAATTGCTTCTGTTCCTCTTTAACTATAATTAAACTATGAGTCTTGCATCAACTTGACTGCTCTTTCAGCTGAATTGTTCACTGACCTAAGCATTGAAACCTTTCTAGCTTCTTCAAATGAAGCAGTGTTTGGCCACAAAGTAGAGCATTTGTAGAGAAAACTGTCATTAATTTTAAGATGTTCCAACAATAAATTGTTTTTGACTGAAATGAAGTCGTATATGATTTTCTCATGTAATGGACCACAAAGTTTTTTCTGCATAGAATGTAATGTTTACCATAGTTCAATACATTTTCATTGGTTAAATTTTCGACAAATTTTTACTTTTTCTTGGTCCACAAATCTTGATACTGTTATAAACCTTTTCATAAGTCTTTATTGACTTTGAAAAGCCCTCATCTTGGCAAGGTGCTTTTACTGCCAAAATGCATTGATCCATGGCTTGATGTGGGATGTGGCAATGAACAGGCAGACATCTAACAGCTGCCTTATCCTTGTAATATTCAATAGAACACTAAACAATGGCATTTTAACGGAATAAATCGTTCTTGCCATCCTTTGAACATGGTATGGGGCTCCTGAAGGTCAAATTTGAACTTTTCTCTCTGTCTCCTCTTAAAAACATAATCATGAAGTTCTGTCAACTTTAGATAGTCATCATAGATATTTCTTTGGCAAGTTCAAGTTGGAAAAACGGAAGCCTATTGGCATTGTAGAATCAAGCAGGCTCATTGTAAGCTTGACTTTACATAGTGTTTTATCAGGAATAACACATCCAGTTATCTTGAAAATTTTGATGAATGGACTATCAGGATTTGTAGTCACTTGACTGAATTTCCCTAGGAACACACTTTTGAAGACCAATTCATACACACAATGGCAACAAGCAAAAATTAACATTTCCTAATAAGATTTTGATTCTAGCAGCATGCACTTTAGAAATTGAAAGAATTTGCACTTTATCTTCATGATTCTAGTCTACAATTGCATTCTAAATGCTAATGCATTCTAAACAGCTTGCACATGTTTGCTTCCTCAAGAGCTTTCCAATCTTCGTACAGCAATAGCTGTTCTTTATTTCCATATGAAATAATGATCGAAACAGGTTCTTTTGATTTTTGTGTACTTTTATGGTTTCTGCTAGCTCACTCTGTCTTTTCCTATGAAAATTCTTCAGTCCATGTGCCTCAATGGTAGCCACAAGAATATACATGGAATATCTCATACTTCTCACCTAACAAGTGCTGCTACTAATTTTGGAATAATTAAATCTTTCCACTTGGATTTGGTCCAGGTCGTGTGTTCTTGATCAGCATTTGCAAATCTGCTTACAAATCCATATTTTGTTAGAATCAGAAGCTGAATTGTTTTTTAAAGGGTTCATAAGATGATGTCATTGCAGATAGTTTGGAGAAATACTTAAAATACTGTTTTTCTTCCTTAATTTTTCCAAGGTGTGCCCTTTCCTCTTAGTTTTTTGAGAGACGTTTTGAACCCATTCTTTGATCTTTCATGTCCCCTTTTAAAAAATATACTGTTTTTAGAACTGCATAATTCCAATGATATGGTGACTGAAAACAAAGCGTTTACTAATAAAATACAAGGGTTGTCTTTTATATTTCAGGATTAGAGAACAAAAACAAATATTAATCATCAAACATCATTTTATTGTTTTTCAAAGTATTCCCCATGAAGATCTATACACATTTGCATGCGTTTGAACCAATTGTCGAAGCACTTTTGCCACTCTGAGGTATCTCCAAAACATGCATTCTGAATGCAGCAACCGATTCTTCAACCGATTCAACCAATCGACACGAGCCCTTTTTTGAGCGATTGACAAATTGTGTGGGATACAACGCGAACAATTTTTTTTGACAGTCTAATGTTCATGCAATATTGAATGTATGCTGGTCCCACTAATGCCTAAGGTTGTCTCAATCTCAGGATAGGTCACATGACGATCTTGCAATATCAGTTCACGCACAGCATCAATTTGTTTCGGAATAACAACTGATTTTGGACGACCTTCGCGAAATTCGTCTTGGAGTGAACTACGATCACGATTGAATTCACCATACCATCGATAAACACTGGCCCTTGATGGAATTTCATCGCCGAAAACTGAATTAAGTTCATCCATGCACTGTTGCTGAGTTAATCCACGTCGAAAGCTGTAAAAAATAATCCCACGAAAATGTTCGTGATTTCCATTTTTGAGCCAAGATGAATCTTTTAAGTTACTGTAAACAACACAAATAGTGCTCGTATATCAAAACGTTCTGAGTACGTATAACCTCAAAACATCCAACTTTACGATAGAGCTGTCAGTTGCCAGATTGCCACACTAGGGTTGCCAAATTCCGAAACATAAAAGGCAACCTTCATAGTTATTGCCTAAGGTTGCATTAGTTCGTAATTACTAACACGTTGATATACCAGCTTACATTAGGCTGAGTTTGCAAGTATCGACAAGTTTCGATGCATGTTGGCACAGGTTGCCACGGTCCTACGTACACTAAATTACATTTACAATTATTTTGACATCAAACAAAAAATGAAAAAGGGCATGCGTTAGAAAAAAAAGATTAATTTTTTTGGGACACCCTGATGGAGAAGTATACTTTATTTTTTCTACTTTCTTTCTTTTTTTTCATGTATTTTCCTAATGACTTCATACCTTTGGTTCTTGGGCTCTGTAAGCAAATTGTTTGGTTTTGGTTTGCAGTGAATTTTAAAGTTCGTTCAAATTTTATTTGTTTGCTTTCTGTGTTGTAGTGAAGTATAAATTATTTCATTTTGCTAAAAGTATTTTTCTGTCGAAGGATGGCGAACCTCCAAAACTGCGGGTTGAAATTCATCCAGTTGAGGTGTCTGTTGACACAGAGCAGGAGCCTGTGTCAACTCCTCATGCTCCACCATTGACTGATACATCAGCAGTAAACAGCTTTTTATCAGGACAGCATTGTATTGTTGGTGTGAGTTTATTTTGCAAGTTATGATGAAAATTCAATTTTTTAAAGATGTGTTACTTACAGAGAAATTTTTTGCAGGGAACTGGTTGGTGGAAGTACGAATTTTGTTATGGTGTAAGTGTTAGTCAGTTTCACATAGAAAAAGATGGGACGAAGACTGTCCTCAATTTAGGAAAATTTAACAAAGAGAAACATTTTGAATGGCTGGAAAAAAATCCACATAAGCGACCAAAGGCCATAGGGTCAAGAAAACAGGTTTCTCATTTGTATTCTGGTGGTACCATTTGTGATAAAACTGGCCGGTCACGACAGACTGAAGTAAGAAGAAAACTTGTTACATTCACCTTTGAACAGAATAACGATTTATCATTTTATTAATATTCCTTTCTCTTAGAATTTCAACATTTACAGTTGCAATTGTTTTTTGCTTCTTTTTCAGGTTAAGCTTAAATGCTCAGAAACCAATGCAAGTCCAGGTTCAGTTGCTTTATTTATGTATGAACCTAAAACATGTGAATATATTTTGGGTGTTGAATCACCTTTTATTTGTGATATCCTCCCACATGCTGATGAAAATGGTATAATCAAATATAGTGGGAGTCCTGAAAGTGGAGATGAAGTGACAGTGTCTGCCGAAGAAGAAGAGGATGATGAGGAAGGAGATGATGATGATACGCAAGATACCATTACCGATGATGATTTTGACATTCATAATAATAGAATAAATGGAGGAGATGAGTGAAGCATCAATGTGGTTTTCTTTTTAAATTCCACTTTAATTTTTCAGCTGTGTAATCTGTCACTTTGCGTTAAGCAAATATTTTCTCTACAGCAGTATGTTCACTGTTATCAAAAGAACAAAAAATGAGAATTAGCAAGGTTTTGAGGTGGGCTTGAAAGCCTGCGAGTGTCACATAAACCTTTTTTGTGGCAAGTAAAATAGGGTGTTTGCCAATGTTGTGGAGTAGGCTTTTTATCTTAGATATAAAACATTGTGTTTTTTTTGACTTTCATAAGTACTTGATGACTCTCTGCCATAATTTTTCCAATTACTGGAATGATTACTTCCAAATTTTGCATGAATAGTTACAAGCAGCTGAGAAAAACCATATGGGCTTTATAGTCCCAAAATGTTTTTGCAAATTTGGATACACCCAAACAACTTTCTTACTTGATGTGGTTATGCAATGCTCTTGGCATTGCGGCAGGACAAGAATTGAATGTAGGGAAGAATGTAGCATGATCATGATGGGAAGGGTCAAGTGAGGAACGCATTAAAATTAAAACGTATTTATACATTGTTGCTTCAGTATTCCTCTAGAACAGTAACATGTGCAAAAGTTGTTGCCCCTGAAAGTATTGTAAAAGTATATTTGACATCAAACAATTTCAAAGTAGGTTTAGAATTGTATAGAGACTTACAGATTCTCAAGGAATGTTGTGCATTTGGTATGTGGGTTATTGAGATATAAATTAGAATTTTTATAGATTTATTTATGGCTGATAAAATTAAAATTAAAAATCAGTTTTTATTTTTTTTGCATAATCTGTTTTAATGAAAATGTATTTTTTCTGGCAGATATGTAGCTTTTAAATCTGCTCACCAGTCAAATGAAGTGGTCGCACTAACAGTTATGTGCACATGAACTGTTAAACTTCTGTTTTGTTGTCAAGCATTTCTCTGACTGTAATATATGAAACTTACCGGTACTTTTTGTCCTACTCCTTCCTTAAAGCAATTGAGAACAAACTATCAGATATCTCTGTATGTTTCTATGCCCCTCAATTAAGAAACAGGGGATCTCATCTTTCCAATTTTTTCTGATTGTGTGAGCTTTATTAACACTTATGTTCACTTCCAATTTATAATTTCAACAACAATTAGGCATCTGCGACCTGCCACAAGATCATCAACAACTTGACTATTATAATCATTGACAGTTGTCGGTGAACGGCTACTGTGGCTTTGGTTTTCTACGTTATTACAACCACTCTGAAATTATTTTATTGTGTTTTTAACAAGATAATATCCCCAAACTACCTCTCTTATACCTCTTTAGATTAGGGAAAATGTCAGTATCTTTGATGCCCTTGTTAGGGGGAAAATGAATAAATATAAGTACATTGGGCTTCTGTTGCTCCCCCGGCATACTCTCTGCCCTCCTTCCCTCTTCCCCCTCACGTACACAAACACTCATAACATTAAAACTCATGTTTACATTTGAATTATGTGTATACTTTAAATAAAAAAAATACTATAGAAATGCATTAAAAAATATTTGTTAGCAGTTCTTTTCCAGAATGAAATATTGGAATTTCCTTGGCAAGATCTCTGATTATGTCCTCTTAACAATGTTAATACTCTTTTTGTCAGTATTTTATTATTTAGAGTCACATTCATAATCTCGTCAATGAAAAAGCATTGCCAAGGGCAGAAAAATTTAAGATTTTCTTCTTCTTCTTCTTCTTATTATTATTATTATTATTATTATTATTATTATTATTATTATTATTATTATTATTATTATTTTCCCATTCCGTATTTCTAAGAACCAATCCTACCTGTAGAGTTAAAATGGCTTAAATTATAGAATTGTTTACATAATATCAAATAGGTACACAACAGTTCCTGTGAATCTCAATTTGTAGTATACACAATGGTAGTAAATACTTCTTCATTAAAATAAATTTTATTTGCATTTTAATCTTCGATAATGGTGCATAAACAATGTGTACTCTAAGGGGGCTACATGTTGAAGACACTTGTTTTCAAAAATAAAAGTGAATATTTTTTGTTCAAAATGTAAACACTTCATGCTTTTAGGACTACATAACTTAGGCATCAAATCAATATTTAATCTTTGTCATCTGACTTTTCCTTTATTAATTCAAGAAGATACAATATTAACTTTGTAACGCCTTCTTTGAGTTTAATCATAGAAAGAAAATTTTTAAATAAAGCAGAAAATGAGTTTGAAATTGTTGGGCATTCCTTGAAAGTTCGAATTAGGAAACACACCTGGGAAATATCTGAGAATTATATAGAAAATGTACATGAAGTTACCATTTTAATTCCTAATTATTTCCTTCAATTTCTCAATTCCGCATTGTCAGAAACACTCAAACGCTTTTTTCTCAGAAACAGCATCAAACATTTCGAACGAATAGTACTAATGTACGTTTTAATATGACGTAAAGTTGACTTCGGGGTATTTTTTTTGTTGCTTTTTTTTTCTTTCAAAAACTACATTAATGTAATATTTTTGAAAGATCCCTCACGCCGTTAATATGCACATTTCCATCATTTTGAAAACACTATTGTATTTGTGAGTTAATGTACTTCAAATGAAGTTTTTCCAAAACTCAAATATTTTGTTCGGAAAAGAGCTTCAAGTTTTGAATTTGCAGTAGCGTTTAAGCGCCATTTTCTTGAATAAGGCTCCAAATTTTTCAAAGAAAATTGCAATTTAGGACGAGGTTGTACTGTTTCTTTTATGATTCTTAAAATAACATTTCCGTTCTACTATTAGTAAAACGAAAAATTAAGAAAATGTCAAAAAAATGTACATTGGGCGGCGATAGCTGGCAACTGTCAAGAGAATGTGGCAAGTCCGCAGGGCCGGATTTAAGTTGTGCGGGGTCCCAAGCACAAAATTGTGTTGCGCCCCCCCCCCCCCCTGAAAAAATAGCTCCATCTTTATTAAATAAAAAATGTATCATAGTAGGTAAATCCGGCCCTGGCTGGAAGATGTGTCATAAGCATATTAGGTAGTAAAGGCACTGCATCATTAAACATGGTTTGTGCATTAATTTATTTTTTTATTTTACAAAAGAAGTAAGTATGGAATGTACAAAGTAAAGCTCTATTTCAAGCTGAATGACCGATTTCATCTTTCAATTAGTGAGGATGGTTGGAGAATACGTAAAATACACTTTTCCACATTACATGCCACACACTGTTTTTGACGTTAAACAACTTTAAAAGATATCTATCACAAAACGGGACAATGTTGTAACATTGAATACAGTCCGTGATTTCTATTGCCCTGAAAATATGTTGAAAAATTATGAAGAGTCATTTACTCCAGAATTTTATTTAGAATAATGATATGATTTCATACAGAAGCTTTCTCAACTCTCCGATCAGTCCTGGTGACTAGTTGAATGTGCATTGTGACGTATTTTACAGTGGTCGTCAAAAAGTGTTTTGGTACAATTCAACTTTGTGGTTTTAGACATAGCTTAGTATTCTATAAGTATATAGTATTCTATAATTATTTTGTTATATTAATTGTGTGGTTAATTTATTTTATATTGTTTATTATTTTGTGTAATAACAGTAAATTATTAAGAGAAGATCTTTTCTTTTTCCCTTTTCTTTTCTTTCTTTCCTTTGGTTAAAACAAGTGTGCAATATGTCACAAAATTGTGATATCATGGCAGGATATTTAGAAATTATACAGATGAGCAATTAAACACCACAATAGATGAAAGAAATAAGAAATCGGTATCTGTAAAGACAATATCAGCTGCAAAGAAGTAAATTCATTCAATCTGCTTTTCATTTTAAAAATTATTTTATAGATATTTGTTTAGTAACTATTTAAAACAATGGAGAAATGAATAGCGTGTATTGTAAATGGCCTGAAAGAGAAGATTCACCATGGTACAAAGTAAAAGTGTCTTCCCATCGTCACAGAAGTCCTATCACACAGTAAGTCAATTGTTAGTTAAAAAAAAAAAAAAAAAAAAAAATCTGAAGGGTTGACAGGAAATGATAAAGTAATAAAAACATTCCCTTATTAATTTGTTCATAGTCGCTTAAGGAAATTGGTATATAATTACTTGCTCGTTTACTATAAATTGGCAAATTTGTTCAAAACGGTCCACAATAAACAGGGTTGCCATCTGTCCCCTGAAAGAAAGACCTGTCTTCCTTATTCAACACTGCCCTCCATCCCTTTTACATGTACATGAAATTGCTTTGTCTTTGTCATGCTGAATTGAAATAATACTGGCATAATTTTAAAGTAATTTAATTAATTAAAAGCACTTAATTCATTAATATATTGAGTCAATGGAAGGTATCATTACTGTAAAGTAAATCTTTTGAATTGCTTGCAATTTTATAAATATATCATTTCTAAGTATGATTTGCTGAAGAAAATGTCTTCAAGTGAAAAGTATTGAGGCAACAAAAAGTCTGTAAGAACATATTGTTAGTTTTGGTTTTATACTGTTTAACTATGAATTGGTTTCTTTCTGCTGAGCAAAGTCCAATGGGATATATGATATTTAAGGACTGCAATGGTTGGGAATTGATAACTACATTGTCTATACATCATGAAGAAAGAAAATGTAAAATGTCCTTTTCAAGGGAATGCCCTCCCTTTTGTTGGTAAAATATTTTCCACTGGGAAAAGATTGAACGGTAACCCTACAATATATGTGGAAGGCGATTACGTGTGGTGTATTTTCTTACCATTAATCATATTTTTTTAAATATCTTCCCTGAAGTGGAAACATTGCTATCCTATAATTATTCTCTTGGTGGTGACAATGGCACGATCATATTTTGGATTTGAATGTCCCGTTTTCACCCCAGTAGCTCCACAACAAAAGTATTGGCTAGAATTTCATTATCACTATCCATGATCTTAGAGCCCCTGCGCATGAGCGTTGCGTTGTAGATAAACCCAATCTTATGTGGAACAGTCGAAGTGCTCGTGTGCCGTTCCGTATAAGATGGTGTTTATTGTACGACGCACGTCAACGGAACCAACGCAACTCATATGCAGGGGCTCTGAGGATGATAGTAGTGGTAAGGTGCTGGCTCGAAAACTGAATTTACGGTCTCATGAGTAAAGAGAAGATAAGAACTTGCGCCGTAAGGAATGTGGTATGGTAATTTGGAGACGGAATGGAGGTGCGACATAGGCAAAATTGTCACCAATGCAAGATTGTGCTTGACCTACACACAGTACGTTCTCCATGAACGTCAATCAATGGGTCATTCCATGCAAAAAAGAAGGTAATCTGACACTACAACTCAAAATTTAAAAATATTTTGCCATGTCACCTCCATGAACAGGTGCAATTTTTTGTCTCATCAGACATTGTTTATCAGCAATGGACACTTGAAATATGAGGTTACCAGAGTTTGCCAACTGGCGGAAAAATGACGTCGTAGCTCCGTTCCCCTCCGCGAACGTTCGCTCGGAGAAGCGGTGCGAGCAGAGGAAGGGAGGGGCAGACGTCAGTCGCCGATGACGAAAACCAGTGGGCCTTTGCCGATGTTTCAGTGAACATGAGTGGGAGACCATCTACACCCGTTAATTTTCTTTCGGTTAAGGAAGAATGGTTTCCTTTTGTAGATACCGTGCCAATGGCGAAGTGTCTAATGTGTTCGAAAGAACTGCAGTATGTTAAAAGGTTCAACCGACAGACATATTACGCAGCTTTGCAACTCAGAGAAATTCGCGTGATGAAAATAATATCAGAGAATTTATAGATAGCCTGCAATCATGAAATAAGAAACGGTTTTTGCAGATAGAAGGTTATGGAAACGGAATTGAAAAATCACGAGGACTGCCAACAATCTCTAACAAAACCGTACTGTTTAATTAATCAAGCATAGAGTCCAAATTCTCCCACGTGACCCTTCCCGAGTATCTGTTAACATTTACTACACAAGCACACAAAATAATTTTGTTATAAATAAAATAACGTTGTCAGACACAAAGACTTTATACATGGTTCTCTATGTATGTTGACGCACTTAATCCGATTCTGAAGCCAGAATTGCGCCACGACCCTCCAGTTTTTTTTAATCGCGAAAAACCACCTTGAAATTATGAATTGTAAATTTCCTCTTTTTTTTCTTTTTCTTTTTTTTTCAATAAAAAAACTGCAAATCTGGCTTCGGATGCAGCGCTTTGACATACATAAAAAAACATGTGTTCAGTCTTGGGTCTGACAGCCCCCGAAAACAAAAAAATGCAATGTCAAGTGTGGTTTTTCGCGTTTAAAAAAACTGAAGGGTCATGGCGCAATTCTAGATTCGAATTCAGCGCGTTGACATAGAGAAATATGTGTATAATCTTTGGGTCTTTTTTTTATTTTAGTCATTTACAACTTTTTTCATTTTGTTGCCTGTGTTATTGATCCGGGCCGAACTAAAAATGTTATATTACATAACATTGGGTAAAATAATGTATTAGAATGTTAAAACCGTCTGTTAATACAGTACTGGTTACGAAAAATAGAGCCAGATATTGCTCTGTGTTATGAAATAATCTACGTCCTATTTTTTCATAGTTTTATTGAATCATAAACATTTAAATTACAATTACCACTTTAAAACGTAATTATCGATCGAACCTTCCCCCCCCCACTTCCGTACCATCATCGGGACACTGTATGCCCGCCCCCGCGACCGGCACTACCTTTGCTCCGCGGTTCCGACCAGGAGAGCAGATTTTTGTGATGTCACAGAGCATTGAGTTAGCAAGCACTGGTATAGACCTTCCTTTTATTTGCGATGACAAGCAAATAAGAAAAAAATATGAATGTGACATATATTTAAAGAAGAAATGTAAAGGATAATTTTATACTAAAGATATTTTTACCGTGAGTCACTAACAATTAGGAAGTAAACAAATTCTATATATATATATATATATATATATATATATATATATAAATGCTCAAAATGCCATTTTCCCAACTCAGCATTTAAGGCAAGCTGATGAAACTAATGCCTTTCTAGATAGTGAGAGCACATGGCACTGTTTGTTTATCGCTGGCCGAAGAAATATAGCCTAAACAGAGCGGTCAAGTTCCCCTTTCAGACAGGACGTCGTGAGCCCGGTGCAGTTGCTTTGCGCAGAGTGTAGACGCACGCATTGACGCCTTTACTTTGCAATTATACTGATAAATCTGACTGAATCGGATTCAATAAGGTTTGTACTTTAGTTTTATATTAGTTTAGGGATATTTAAATAAAAAAAATAGTATTAAAAAGACTCGCATAATAGCATCTTAGATTCTCTGAATTTGCAATTATTTTTTTTAATTTCTGTATCTTGAGTTATAAAGTTATCCCCACGAGGTCCCGCCGTAAACTCAACATAGTAAATGGTATTACCGAGACTATTCTTCATGATTTTAGTCACATTCCAGCTGCTCTTTTAATCGTAATATACTACTGTCACAGACGATGCCGCTCATTACGCGACATGCGCTATTCGAGATGTGGCGCTCAGATACTGTGCAAACACGGAACGAGAAGGTGTTAGAGCATGTAACTTTGCAACTAGGATTAGAAGATTGTTCAGAAGACATCCGAAAATCACTTAAACTCGAAATTTCTAAACTGTGTTCAAAAATTAGTGAGTGTTGGCAAACATCCGCAAGATGTGAGGAGAAATGATTGAAACGGAACGAATTGTGGCTTTCAAAGAAATCGAATTCGAAGAGAAATTTCCTTGTGCCGATCCATCAACCAGTACTCCAAATTCATCTTCTATTCCAAGAGTAGGACGACCAAGAAGTGTATTTAACGATGCTGGTGTTGCTACAAAGCGAAGACAGGTGAAGGCTATTGTCGATACAGCAACGTCCATTGAAATAGTTACAGCTATTCAAAAATGTCTCAGAGATTCTGGCAAAAAAAAAAATGCAGCACAATTGTCGTAGAGCTCTTTGTTTCACCTCAACATTGTTGTTCACCTCAACAAGATTGTTGAAAGCTAGAGATGTTTCTACAGAGCCTAGGCCTATGAACGGTGACCAGGCTCTTGCATTAATGATTGATCTGCATATGTCGACAAACCAGTAGAAGGAAATGAGGGAAATGTTCTTGACTATGTGAACTCTACCCGCCCTATCATTGAAAGAGGTCAAATAAAAATGTTATCCTCCAAAGGAAAGTGTAGAAGTCACAGAGCAGTATGTAGAAATTAAATTGCAAGCGTTACGGGACCACACCTTTTCTAGATTGTGCGAAGTAAGGTGCGATGTTATTGAATGCGCAGAGACAGATGACATACCATGCATGCCAATTTCGAAGTGGGGGTGTGATAGTTTGACGGATCAGAGCTGCTACAAACAAATATATCATGATAGTGAAAGCCAGTCGGACGAAAATATTTTTAGTGTATCATTGGTGCCTATACAGCTCTATTCAGACACGAGAAGAGGTAAGAATATTATGTGGCAAAATACACGATCATAATCAACTCGATTTTGTAGGCCTATTAAAATCAGTTATGTAAAAGAAATTCAATTTTTCATTAGCGAGGAAATGTGAAACGTTCGCTCTCAAATAGAGTTAGTGCCTACAACATTTTCCGTGACGGAAACGAAAACTATTGTAGTTACTCACAAACGTCTGTACACCATGGTCGATGGCAAGGACTGTATAAATTTATCGTAATTCATCACAGAAGTTCTACATATGCGGTGCAGCATCTAGGGAAATGAATGTTATGGATAGTTCAAAGCATAAACAGATCAATCCAAGTATATTGGAATTTGGCTTATCACCTTTACATACCATGATTCGATTTTTTGAATTTCTTCCATACGTTGCTTACCAGTTGGAAGTAAAAAATTGGGCCATTAAGAGTGAAGATGGCAAGAAAATTGAAGAAACAAGGAAGAAGTATGTCCAGCAGCGATTTCAGAAAGAGATGGCTTTAATTATTGACAGGCTGAAGAAAGGATATGATAATAGTAATGACGGCAATATCGTCCGGAAATTTTTCAAAAAATGAAGCTCTAAGCGCTGCTATTACTGGAATCCATGAATGTTTGATTCACAAATTTAAAATAATTCTAGAAACTCTTGCTTGTGGTCATGAAATTAATAAGTCAAATTTCGGCACATATGTTAAAGACACAATAGAACTTTATTTGAAACACTATAATTGGTACTACATGCCAGCAACTGTGCATAAAGTTATTGTTCATGGCGAAGAAGTCATTGACAGCAATATTCTGCCATTCAGGCAACTTTCTCAGGAAGCGCAAGAAGCGCGTAACAAAGACTACACACGTATCAGAGAATGTTTCTCACGGAAATCTTCAAGACTGAATACAAACAGTGATCTGTTTCACAGACCCTTACTACCATCTGATCCTTTCATCAGCAGCATCAGAAAGTGGCCAAAAACAAAATCACAGGAAATTTCGGAAGAAGCGAAAGAGTTAATGTGCTTCGAAAATGTTCAAGAGTTACCAAGTACATCAATATATATATATATATATATATATATATATATATATATATATATATATATATAATAGTATTTTTATACATTATTTCATAAGCTGTTATTTTTTTCGATACATTTGAGACGTTTGTACAATTGTTTCTTGTGTTTCTCTTTTTTCGTTCCTTTGTTTTTATATTTGCCCATCCAAGGGATACTATATAAATGTCAGACTGTGAGTCAATTGTGATTGGTAAATTAAGATAAATATGAGTAAATTAAGAGATTAAGGTAAATTAAATATTTTATTCAAAATGTTTTGGTCGAATGTGTCATATTACAAATTATGTGGAATGACGCAGGCTAAACTCAGTTCATGCAGCGATTCTATTTTATTCGTTTTAATGATTATCCGAAAATATTTTTATAGTGTGAAAGTTGCGTAAAGCTGCGCGAAAAAACGGCGAATTTTCAGCAGAAAGGTCTTATTACAGGACCCTGCTAAAGAACAAGTGAATAAATCCAGTTGCTAAATTTAGAAAAAATTCTCTAACACATGGTGTAGTCAGAATCCATGTTTTGAAGGTCCTTGATACCGAAAAATCGAGTGACGGAAAAACGTTTGTCTGTCCGTGTGTGAAGAACGTTAGTGGCTAAATCGTTCCGCTAATTTTCTCCAAAACTGATATTCTCCAATTGATCTGGCTGATGTCACGGCCCCATGAATTTGAAACCGATATTTTAATTTTTGGGGGTACATTACGTTAAGCACCTGGGACATTTTTCAAATTTTCAAAAACTGGCTCCAACATTTTTTATTATTTTGTTTTTTAGATACTGTAAATGACATTTAAGACAATGGTGTGTGCTTCATGTTCGTTGAAAACCCTGATTTTTCGAAAATTGCAAAAGTTCAAAAGCAGGAGATAGGATCATCTGAAAAAAGTGCACTGCAGCAGAATAGTATACTAAATAATCTGAATTAATTGATGCACATAGATTTTGCAATGAATTGTCGTCAAAATTACTGTAATAAATAATAAATGGATGTTTTGTTGCTTGAGTTTTGTTTCAGGGGCAATCTTGAATCGCTTCCTCAATCACGAAATTATAATTTTCAGAGTAATTACCGATTACAATTATGGTTTAACGAAAGTTTTGTATTGTTTTAATTATGATGATTGAGATCTCACTACAAAGTTTTGAATTTTTTAAGGAAGTTGATGAAATTACTGTTAAATATTTCAGCATTTGCTTTAACCGCAATCATCTCTGTCTGTCAGCTCTGTCTATCGTCCACTTTTTGTAAACCACTTCTTCAACAAGGTTGCTTTTAACGATGGAATTTAATAATTCAGAAAGAGTATTTGATTCTTAACACTCGCCGCGTTTATTAAGATAGAAGTTTAGGCAAGGGCTTTCACAAACTAACCTTTTAATGAAACAATCTATTGAATTCATTTGTGAATCATCTTGACGAATTTGTTGCGAGCTTACACACATCCACTACGTATTTTCACATATTGTACACATTACGCATACAAACATAGCGAGTGCCGGGTGATCCAGCTAAGACACATTGCATTGACTTCATAACAGCAAGACTCGAGAACATGATTTTGTAATTAGGGTGACTGTTTTTAAGTTCTCTGTACAGCTCTTTAAAATTTCCTAAAGGTAGTCAGTTTCTACTTTTTATCCTTTTCTTTGGCAGATTTTGTATCCTTCATGTCAGCCATAAACTGGCTTATATCATCCTCTTGAAAAAAACTTTTCACATGTTCTTTTATATCAGGAGGAAGATGGCGCTGACATTTTCTGTCAGAGTAAGTCATGAAACCCTTCTGATGTGTTAATTTTGAATCATGAGCTACATGAAGAGATATACCAAATTCGATCATTATTTTTTTTCATTCTAACTTTTTGGTAAACACGTTAAATCCATATATTTCTCGTTAGCTGTTTTCTCATTTGAAAAGTTTACTTTGGATTGTGTCAACATTTCATCGTTTCTTTCTTCATTCACTTAGAAACTACTCTATTTTTGGCACTCACCTTTTTTCGTGTGTACGATTTTTTTCGGTTTTTTTCCGCAATGATAATAGTGATTGACACAGAGGAATCAAAGGTATTAACATTAGTAATATTGGCTTCCACTGCAGCTCTTAGTTCCACATACTCTTCACTTGACTTACTTCACTGTCTTTTTCCGTTGAGTCACCATGATCTGTATTAGGCATTTTTGATATTTTGAGAAAAGACAAATCACATATTGCTTCACCTACCACTAAGGTATCGTCTCTGTTATTTTTCTCTTACCCACCCAACGTGCGTGATTACCAAGTCCGAATGGATTACGGCACAAAAGCCTAATGAACATATTAACAATCTTCGGCATTTTTTAACATGATATATCTCTAAACAGTTACACAAGAAACCAAATCCGAAAGCTAGGCGTGTCAAACTGCGCCAGCACGTCGCCTGCGCTACACTGATGTTTGTGATAATTGAAACACCAAGAAGGAGACATACTATTACAATTAAATTTATTCCACAGATTAGGAATATCACAATATACAAATGATTCGAGTTACAGAACTGTACCTGCATTTTGTCCTTGAGAATTTAGTATAGTGTGAAGCCGCCACGCGCTGCCATCAGTAGTAAAATATGTACTATACAACGTCAATATATGTACATAAATGTGTAATATAAACAGTAAGAATATGAAATAAATATGTAAAATAGGATATAATATGTAATATTAAAATACTCTAATTATAAAACCCATTAACATAATACAAAATTGAATCTATAACAAATTTTAAAAGAAGAAACATACTTTTTAAAAATTATTTGAAGAGTACAAGTTGATGCACAATTATCAACATACAACTTGCCCGCCAGTAGTAAAAGCTTCCTCTATTGTTATGCAGGCCCGTAGTTTAGCAGCCAGACCAAGGTTCATTTATGTATGGTTACATGCACCTTAAACCAGAATTGACGTAATAGAAGCCATCGTATACACTGGCGATATCTATGACCAGCAAACAATTATTGCAGCGTGCAACATTCTCATCTCGAGTGTTACACGTCGGCGATCGCCAAAGTTTCTCGGAAATTAAGGTTAAAGGTCGACACGGTAGTAGGTACGGCGTAGGCGCTGTCGTTGACCGCAGACGGACGGACAGACAGGTTGGCGTTTTGCCGTCAATCACCTTTTCGTCGTCAAGGACCCACAAAACATGGATTCTGTCAATATAATTTTCTATAAGCTACATTAAATAGCATACACTTCCCACTTAAAGTCGTGGTAACTAAGTAATTCCTTGGCATTTTAAGATCCCCTGGGTTCCTTAGACTTCCACACGGGACTGATAAGTTATTTTTCTGCATTTACTATCAGTAATGCTAAATTACTCCATCGTAATTTGCAAATTGTGTGTAGAGCTAAATACAACTTCTGGTCAATCTTAGAGAACGGGATATTTCTAGTCTCCCGCAGTCGCGTATCTGCCTGGAAGTTGCAGTCCCCCACACGTCGACGCTCCTGGCTGCCCACCCGTCTGTCTGGCGACCGACGCCTCTGGCCGCACCGCCCCTTCTCTGTTAGGCACCCGACAACCCCGCCCACGTCAACGCCGCCTACGGACACCCAATCACTAAGACAGTTTCACGGGCTGCAATCGTTTTTCCACGGTCCGAGATATCTTCAATTTGCTCGCCACTTACAAAGAACTTGTCATAGCCTCCATATCGTTGTTCAAAGCAGACGCACGTCTTGCTAATGTTCCAAACAATCGTGTGCATATTGATACATCGCGAATCTCTCTAAACTATTGTGAATACCACACTAACTGCGACTTCTTACACATGCAATCTTCTCGAAACTAATCGTGTACACCCGTAAATAGCGATCAATAACATTGTAACACATACTACTAAGACCTTTGGAGTGCTACATGACTATCGAGAACTACTAGAACTTCCGGTCTCTTCGTAGAAGTTCCATATCTAGTATCTACGTAGATCAGACCTACTAGAGTCTACTTAGAACAGCCAGCTCTTCTGTTGTCAACGCAGAACTGTTACCGCCTCTTGCTGCCGAATGTCACTCTAGGCACTCACGACCTACCAGTTAAGAATAACTGCTGCCATCCTGATTACATAGATGAGGAACAAGTCAAACTAACTTTCTTCAAATAAATATCCGTGAAGATCAACTAGCTGAATTACTCATAGTAATTTACTTTGAAATTACAAATGCATAGTATTGCTCAATAAATAATTGCACGATAACCAAAACGGAACTCTATCAACAATTAACTTCCTTGGTGTAAAATTAAACAACTGAATCTTAGCTATCTTTATTTTTAATTGGTTCACATTATTGTATTCATTGTATATTATTAATTGCTATTTTTCATTCTCATCTAACTTTAAGTTAACTATAAGCATTTATCGTTTGTATTGTTTTGAATTACAAATCAATTAAAGGAGTAAAAATTGAAATCTATTTTCGGAGCTACCAGTAACCACTCACTCACCCGCCTGTAACTAGGCGGGCTGAGCAGAATCATCTGCCCAGAATAAAACAGCTTCTGAGGGCAATTAACGTGACAGTAGATCGCCTCGAGACGTGATTCCCAACGTCTGGAGGGTACTGACTGTGGATCTTGGCATAGACCCAGAGGTTCCAACCACCACTAGTAGGATTCTGACATTGGGCACTCCGGGAAGTTGGGCTCCCAGGAGAATGGCTGGTTGGTATTTTTCCACCTTTTCGTCCCCTGTTCTCAGAAGGCTAGACCCGTCTTCGCGGCGGACAGTCACATCGATCGACCCCTTCCCGGCTTTTTACTCACAGGTCAGGTTTGAGTCTAACCCCTTCGGCAACGGAGTAAACGGCTTCCATGGACATCACGGTGACCGATTTTCAGAACATCTCCCCTCCCCTTCTATGAAGTTCTTGATCACATCATGACGCTTTATTCTCGCTGGCTTCGTAAAAATGCACTGACCGAGTATGTGATTCAATGAGCACACCGCTGTAGTGCACTCCCTGCAGTATACATCCTCTCTGAGTCTTCCTCTAGTAAGAGTAGTTTTATTATCAGCGGTTTTTGATCTCATTTGGAGTGCAGTGATACAAAGACCCGGTTTCAGAAGATTATAATATTTCAAAAAGACATTTCCAATCGGATTGTTTATATGCGCCTTAACCTCTCTCCTTTGGGGATCCCAACTTCTCGCAAGCTGCTACCTCGTCAACGGTGCATTTCTTCTTGTAATCCCTTAAATCTTGTTCATTTTAGGGCCAGTTGAGTCTCAGTGTTTTCGAGGTCTTTAATGTCCGTTGGAAGAAACTCGGGCAGGAGCTCATCCATCTGCAAATTGGATCAGCATATTTTTTAATCGAAATCATAGGTTCAGCATTATCCTAGAAACGTGTTGGGCGAGCTGCAGCAATCCCAGTCCTCCATATCTCTTGGCCAAGGTGAATAAGCCATCTGCAGTACTCGTATGCAGTTATAGGAACTGTTTGACTGCCACTCTGATTCAACCATCCGCTTCCCTGAGCATCAACATAGCATCGATAAAACCAATTGGTATAGGTAAAATGGCATTATAGGTAGTACGTATGAAGTAATGCCAACATCTGAGTGGGCTTTAAGTGCGCTTTCTGAAACCAGCTCATCCCTGCTTCCATCAAATTCGGTATGAATGCTTTAGATGCGAAGCTGTTCCAGATATAGTAGTTCACTCCCAGGTATATTAGGGTATGATCATTACTGAATCCCACAACCTTTCCAGACAGGGGTTCTCAATCGTTCAAAGGTTGTAATTTGAAATGATGACCATTTCGCGACGAACAATGTCTTTCCGAGAGCCCCAAGATATTCCACCACAATATCAACCAATTCTTGAGCTCCTGGGGCATGTTTTACCAACACCACTAGATCGTCAGCAAATGCTAACACGGACACACTCCTTTCCAATAGCGTGTATCCTAACACGTTTTCCAATTTCTCAAGCAGACACTGCTTAATGAGATTAAAAAGGAGAGAGGACAAGGGGTCCCCTGTTTTACTCTTCTACGAAGTAGTAGCGTAGAGTCCATTATTATATCCAGCCGTTAGAGGGAGTAATTTACAATATACAGGAATACGATTTATCCACTTTGTCTTTACCAGGTCCCGGCAACGGCGCGAAGACTACTAAAATTTTCAAAAAAATGTACATGACCTTAATAAAAGACGTCACTATGTCGAAAAAAAAATATTTGAAAGAAAAATCTCTATATTCAATTTTGTAGCTGCAGGAAGACGCCGAAAATGCAAAATTTTCAAAAATTCAGAGTTAACCCTGAAAATCGGACCTATGCTACTTTTATAAGCGTGTGTTATTCTATTCTTACAAGAAATTGAAAGAAAATAATTGGAGCCGTTTTTGAGAAAATTTTGAAAATGTCCAGGGGCTTCATGTAAAGTACCCCCCAATTTTAAAGACTTTTTTAAAAAATCTCAAAGATTCGACTCGAGACAAATGGACATGGGTTTCTTCAATTTGGAAAAAATCCTATGCATAGTTTAGGCGCTAGTAGTATTCACAGGCACGAGACGGACGATAAGACGGACGGAGAGATGGAGGTTTTGACAAAAAAACAACTCATTTTTAGTAACAGGGGACCCCGAAACGTGTATTTCCGTTGAAATCTCAAATTCCATTTTCCCCGCCACTACATAACTTTTCCTATACTACGAATATTACTTCGTATATTCGTACGTATACGGAAAGTAAAAATTGCCAAAAAATGGTCAGCTGTAGATAGGGTGTTGAAACTCGCGCCGAAGTGAGTACATCGTTTAGGACAAACGTTAGTTCCCATGTAACAGATGCGAGCGCTGCCTTCGCTACTGAAGCAGTGCCTGAATAAGTTATTCGAAGCAAGTAACGATGAAATTTGTATTATCTACTTTTGTGTACTTGCTACACATATATTAACGAGTTGATATGTTCAAGTATTTCACAGTTTCGAAATATCAGTGTTAATTTTTTGTTGTACGTGATCACGAATACTTCTACACATGTGCTTCAGGGGCGCTGCAAACGCATTAAACCGCTGAGTCGACCTAAAACTTTGTATACATTGTGTTGTATGCAAGACCCCTGACTGACAGTTCTCTACGCTCTCTGGTAGAGAGTGTCGTATACCTTTATCCTGAAAGCAGCTAGCTGTCTTGTACGTCGCATCAAAATCCTGTGTATTTATTTACGTTGTTCGCGTGATAAAATGTGAATAACGCCACTTTAGAGCGTGGTAAATTCAGAGTAAAACACATTTAACAGAGAAATTACTCATGCCAGTGGAAATGGAATGTCCTGGTATTACGTTTCATGTGCAATGGAAAAAGAAGCCCGGAACTGTCACCCGTCAAGACGACACAAGCATAGGTCTTTGGGACCCTGATGATTCTACTTTAGATTGGCCAACATTTAAGTCTTACGTGGTGAGACAACTTTTATGTTTCTTTACAAACAATTAATCTTGCTGTATTGCTGTCTTTTTATATATCAAGTTGTCAGGTACCCAGCATTCAATGTTTCGTATTGTATTTTTTTAGATGCAATGCAAAAAGATTTGAAAATGTCAGATTACTGCGTCACGACGCAATTGTATACGTCACGTTAATTATAATAAGAGTTTATTATTTTGTATTGTGTGTAATTGCTCACAAGGTGGCGTTAGCGTGTGATTTGAATGTCGATGATCCTAAAATAAATATATAAATTATTTTTTGTGGGAACTATCTTATTTTGTAACGATTAAAATTAATTCGCCATTATGCAAATTGTTAAACATTAATTCCCCGTGAACTAAAGAATGATCGGTTTTGAATTTTCCAATTATTGTAAAAATAAGCAACATACAAAAATTGTTTATTTTAATAAAATTGATACAAAATGCTCGTAAACATCTTATAAACATTGTTTCCAGCGTAATATTATTTTTCCATGTTATGAAAATGACAGTAAATGGTGATGAATTTTGTACATTCACTTAACAATCTTAATAATACTAATTTAATTTTTTCTGTGGTTCTTTACTATAATACTTACTTTACTGTAATACTTTCTTGTTATTTGCAGTGTCAAAATCTTGGAGTTGCTGACAATTTAACTGTTGCTTACATGGATAGCGAAGGTGATGAGGTGAGATGTTAAATTTTCTTATTCTGAAAGTGCATGGTGTGTTGAAGTGCAGAGAAAAGTGTATGATTAGTAATGGACCATTTTGGTCATTCTAAATTTTTCAGCAGACATTTCATTGTTCTACCATTTTATTATTTCACAAAAGTAGAGTTCATGGTTATTTTCTTTACATAAATATCTCTACATTAAGCAGTTGAATCCATGGTAAAGTAAGTTGCTTCACTGTTGTAGCTCTTAAACAGTTTTGAATTCATTTATGCACAAATGCCAAAGTTTTTATTTGTGTTCAAAATTTCCCAATGTATTCTAACATGTTGGTTATTTCTTCAAAGTTACCTTGCCTACCAATACTTATTGTTTTTAAAATTAATGAATTTTAAAGAAGTGATACAAGAGCACGATGAGTCTTTTAGACACCACGTATGTTTATTCAAATTTTGCATCATTAATAGTGTAGAAACTTCCACAAAATGTAAATACCAATGAACTATATTGTGGATGGGGTATATTATCAGTAATGAACTATTGATTTTCTTGTTGTTATAAAATATTTTAAGGGTGATAAGGCTACATGTTATTTTACAAAATAGTGTTAAAAATGGGCAGAAAATGGGAACAAAATACATTGAACTGAAAATTTTACAATTTTGAAGTAAATTATGTTTGTGGATCAGAGAAAAAAGTATAATATTTAACAATTAATTTTATAAACTATTAAATTGCTAAACTTTCTAGTAGTATTTGCAATAAAAATAAAATATTTTAGTGGTACAGAATTTTGCAAGTTGACTACATTTGATAAATCAACAAGTAGATCAGTGGTTAGAAAATACGAAGTGTTTTCACCTCTAAAAGATGTTGCATCACAAATTAGTTTTAATGGATGTAATCTGAAATTTTCTTCATGACACTCAAAGACATATTTGTTTAAAATTGTTGTTGGTTAAAGGTGGTATGAAATGAAGGTTTTTCACTAAAAATGAAGAAAAATAGAATTATATACATGTGCATTCTAGGATTCACTTGCTCTGTCGAGAACATTAAGTGATGTATCTTGGATATTACTGTGCAGATACCATACAAAAGCTTCCCCTGCTGTTAGGGTGGAACATATTAATTGGAAGTTTAATGAAGATTGTAACTGAGCAAGAATTGCAATCACGCTCAAATGATTTCCTGTTAAAAAATTGTATTGCATCTTGCTGCCTTATAATTGTGGTTTTTTTGGTGTTGTTTTCATTTTTTCTTGTTAATGAAGTTGTAAAAGGAAAATAATTTTATTTGTAGTTTTTTATGCAGAATATTAAAAAAAAAACTATTTCTTTCTTTAATGAAAATTACAGTGCAATATTGTTTTACCTATTATGTTATATTAAAATATTGTGATACAATTTCTCTTGATTTGAAACTTATTTTGACTTTGTTTTTAAAGTATGCATATATATGGATCAGAGAAAAAAGTGTTGTTTTTTCCCCAATTAGTTACACAGTAAAATTGAGTTTGCAATAATCTGTTTAACAAATTGATCCAAAATTGATAGTGAAAGTTAAAAAAAAAAAATGTTAGAAAGACTTAAAAACAGCAAATGATTGAATTTGTACTGAATACAATTTTTAACTTTATTACTTTTGAAATTTTTACATTTTAATGAATGGGAAGAGGTTTTCTGGAGGATTATAGATCTCTTCCCACTTATTATTTAATGCAGACTATCACATGGATTTATTAACATTTTACATTAGCTTCTAGAATTGAACATTGTCTTGTTGCTTGAGAAAGAAGAAATATGAAGATATTTAATGTTCTCGAAGGGGTTGACCTGTAATTTGTGGATGATGATGATGTTTTATGGGCACTTTAAAAAGTGTTCAATATTAGGATGGATTTTTTGAATATTGTTTATGTTAACAATGTTTTTTCTTGTTTTTTCTTACAATTGGTATTATGATTCACTATATATTGACAGTTTAGTTTTATTCATATATAATGTGTTATGAATAGGGAACATGAATGGAAAATACATTAGAATTCTAAAGATAGCAGTGTTGATGAAATAAAAATGGATAACATGGGTATTGGGAAGTTTTAAATTTTACACAATGTTTTAATGAAATACATCTTAAATACTTTCATCTTTTGCCAGTATAAATTGAAAGTGTTGTTTCACTGAATCTTATTATTCAGATATTTCAGGGGAGAATATGAAGAGTTTTGGAGCCAATAGTCCTATACTACTTACAAATGAAATTGAGTTACAAGGCAGAATCAGTCTATAACATAATTAATACTTACGGATTTTGTAACAATGAATTCTGTATTACTCTGTAATTTGTTGTCAAACTTAATTACTGGTTACAAGTTACTACTTATTACTAGTAATACAAACTGAAAGTCTGAGGGTGGAATAAACCTGATTGCAAGTGATCAAAGCCAATTATTGTTCAGTAACATGCGTATATTCCACTGAACTATTGCCTTTGTAATTTGTTGGCAGACTGTAGATGCTCTATATTATTATGCACTTTTCACACATTGTGCTTGATGGGAGAGAAAATATTGCCTAATACAATTTGTGCAATCCAATAGATTGGCAGTCACTATGCAAAATGCCTCTGAAGTTACTATTTGGGAAGCCATTCTCTTGCATATGTGCTTGAAAGAGAACAAGAGAAAGTGGATGGTTAAAAATATATTTATGGCTAAAAGTATTTATTAAGTTAACAAATGTAAGTCAAGAAATGCATTTTCAAAGTTTTCAGGGGCAAGCGTGTTGTTATTTGATAAGCTAAAAATATGATTTTTTGTGCAAGGGGAAATTTAGTTGAAAGTTTAATCAATGAAATGATACACAAAACAGTTCTGTACTGCACAATGTTTAGAACTTAATTCATATTACATAATTCTGCCCATGAGCCATTCCATGTCAAAGCAAACAAAAAAGACCAAAAATGACCTTCATCCC